>JASDDO010000012.1:435865716-436066046 GCA_030015575.1 Agapanthus africanus
GGAGCGACCCGCGACCAATATTAGAAAAGTAAACAATACCAGTAGCCTAGATGGACCACCATGAGACCCCACTACCAAAACGAGACCCCAAAACCCCTGTAAAATAGGCCTCTCCAGAATTTGTCTTAGTGTGGCCGGCCCCTCTGAGGTGATAGGTGCCCAAGTTGCCCCCATAGCTCATATAGACCCTATATATCATCCCAGTGTTGTTTGCTTACCTTGTTTTGACCTGAACAGAAATCTGGGACCACTTTTCTGTGTTTCTACCTTGTTTTTCATGATGTTTATGGATTTAAGTTTTGATATTTGGTATTGTATTCGATTATTTGACGTTTGTACGTCTATATCGATTGATATTGGTTGAATTTCGAGATGTAAACCATAGGTTTTGACCTATGCGTGATTCGTGCGACATTTTGGTTTTTGTTTGTGATTTCATTTACGATGCTATATATATGATATTTACGTACCCCACGTGGACTTCGAGACGACGAGGATGAGCGTGGCGTCATCGACTCCAGAAAGCGCAGATCAGGTGAGTAAATTTATATCTACAGGGAGAAGTCGGGTGGATAGCGTATAGCACCCCCGCAAAGTCGTAAGAAATGATGTGATATGATATAGATATACATTCGTATGTTGTTGAGAGATATGAAACTTAGCAAGAAAAGCTTTAGGAGATTAGGAGTTAGTGTTAGCTAGAATTGAAGAAAGGACTTTAGTCGATTTCTTAGTCCCGAAACCCTAGGGTAAAGATTTGCATACATGCACAGACACATACTCACATACATTGATATCCTTATGCGTATTGGAGACATATTTATATTGGTATTCATGTGCTTGGATGATGAGGATGTTATATGATGCTTGGGATTAAGTCGATATGATCGGACATGTTGCCGTGGGATATTTAATATGTGACCGAGATATGTCATGATGTTATAGCGGATCGTTGGACGAAGATACTATGTGGATGATGATATGTATAGTGATAGTTGACATATGATCGAGATATGATATGAGATATGTTATGATAGTTATAATGGATCGCTTGGACGATGTATACTTCTGTATGATAATATGTGTTGATGACATCGGATTGTATGAGACTTTAGGTCAGTAGCCAGATCATGATATTGTTGATGATATTAGTAGTGTACTCGACTTAGATTAGTACCCCGGCTCCCGATATGTGATGATGAGGATACCAGATGAATAATGTGATAGATATGACATTTGACCCGTACCCAGATTGGGAGGCCGTACGATGGATTTACCGTACGAGCTATATTGATGTTAGATCCGCACTCTTGACTTGAGGATGTCATGTTATAGATATTATATCGTATGGGATACTGCTGAGGCGGGATCACCGACTATTATATTTATATATATATATATGTATCGACTCAGATATTAGGCGGTTTCCTTACCTTTTGATCAGCCCTTTTAGTTTAGCCCTGCAGTTTACTTGTAAATGATAGATTAGATTCGAGTCATACCTATTTCAAAAACTAACGAATCGTGAGTATTTTTAAAGATAGGCCAAGGGATTCTACGGATATTTCAAAGGACGTACATTTTCTTAAAAACACCGTAGTCCCTATTTTCTAAACACACGATTCGTATTATTTCAAATGGAAAAACTGTACGACTCATACTTAGGCATATGTAGATTCATTATCATTATATTTGATATTCAGCTCCTGCATATTATTGTTGTTCGCTTCGCATCGCATGCTTATATTGTGTTTTCATATACCATTATTGATATCATGCTGTCAGGACACCAGCACCATTACTGATGATGTGTATCTTCCACGTACACTTACTTGCCGGCTCACACACATCATCATCGGTAATTGCCATGTCACGTACACTTTAGAGAATATTATTTCATTGACATAGCTTGTTAGCTGATAGTTTCGACATGATATTAGTGTACTTGCCTTATATGTCAGTTTAGACATTGCAGTTATTACTTGCTACTTCATGCATATTATTATTTACTGTTTACTCGCTATTGATGATTGGATTTCGGATTTTCATAAGATTTCCTGGATTTAGGAGAAAACCGCAAGAATATATAAACTCCTCTCTCTCTCTCTCTCTCTTTTTAAAATGAAAAGTGTGGTTTTCTCATGATGTATGAGTCGTCCACCATGATGTTTTCTCGGTTATGAGATGGATTTCGAGACCCGATTCGAGGAGTTGGATGAACCGTCTGCGGGTACATGGTGGACCCGGTAAGGTACCCCGGAGCAAGAAGATCGAGGTGTAGACGATGAGCCTGGCAGGGGCAGACTGCCTACCGGTGATTTTACCTGACGCGGCGGATATCCGGAGGATACCGTTCGTGGTCGTATGATTGATGATATGGGCCGATCCGGACTGACGGAGCCCGAGGTATTGAGATTTGAGATATAGAGATATTGAGATACTGAGATTTAGGTTTCATGTCGATGCTTGACGCTGATTTCTCTGTTGATTTCATTGGTGATACCCGATTGATATACATATAGAAATCTCATTAATTAAAGAAAAACAGTTCTTTGATTCATCATGTACTTCGTTCTTATTATATGCATCTGCATATCATTTTAGTGACATGTTGTTACCTGAGGCACTGACACGAGTTCTTGGTATTTCACTATATGGATAGATGCTTGCCCTTACCATTATTTATGCTTCAGGCCATATTGTTATTATTTGAGGATATTACTGATCGTATCACCTAGGATTGCGTTATCCATGAGATTTCTGCTCATAGATGTTTTCTACTCACGAGTTGGCAACTCACCCCCGTTGTGCCACAGTTTCTTGCAGGTTTTGCCGTACATGTTTCGTTATGGGTTTGCTGGCACACTGCTTCCATTCCGGGTGATTTGCTTTGGTAGGTAGGTTCTTTTGTATCAGGACCACCATTGTATATTTGTTATTTCAGTTGTATCTAGTTAAAATTCCATCAACCAGACTTGTATATTTGATAGACATAGAAGACCAGTGTTTATTCTTTTGACCATAGAGTCGCGAGTTGTATTATTATGGGTTTTCTTGTTGTTTTGAGTTTCCTTTTCAGTTTTGATCATCGCCCTTCGGCGTTGTATATTATATTGCTTGCGTGGTTGTGGCCGTCGTTTGACGAAGAGCTAGCTCCCGCTTAGGGATGCCTTTTTATCATTATGTATACATTTACCATGTTGTACCCCGTTCGGGGCCTGTATTTACAAAGGAAACTCTGCCGAAATTTTTAGAAAAGATTGGTGATTTTAAAAATGCATATTTCGGCATATGTTGCTAAACTACTTGATTTAAATTGGTTTTTCCTTCACTCTACTACTTTACTTGGTTTTGATTTCTGAGTTTTGGCTTACTTAGATTACGTACGCCTCTAAATGTTTCGTAATTTAAGTGCCAGTCGTGTTCCATACTTTCGGGTCATGACAAAGTTGGTATCAGAGCGTTAGGTTTTACCTTCGGAGTGTAGGATGACCCTTGGTTGATGGAGTGGGTAGCTTGAGTAGAATGACGTACCGTACGTATGTTCCGCGGTATATTTACAATACGCTACTCCGCTTAAGAAGTCTTAGGATGTACATTTCCTTGCACAGTATTATATTCCTTCCTATGATCTATCCTCATTAGTACCAGTTATGGTTTTATTACCACGGTTGTGCAGGCACAGAGAGCTACAGCTGGAGTTACGGTCAGCATGAGCTCGTCACGGACGAGGACTGACCAGGGCGTGATTCCATGGACACACGATTGCATAGAGGTGTTATTTTATTGTGTTTTCGCGCCATGAGCATTGGATGGATCGCTGTTATGAGATTTCTCGGGCGTGCAGAATAGCACCAGAAGATTAATCCACTGATAGAGGCCAGCCAGAATGTGATGACCATTGATGTATCGCTTATTCAAGATGATTGAGGCACTGTCCAGCGTGCAGATGAATGAGCCAGTTGTTGCTACGAACGACGAGATATTGCCCCAGATGTTGGAGCTATTGCGGTACGAGTTGTACTTAGAGATATGATAGAAGGTCGCTAGTCACCCGAGGATGAATGACTAGGATATGTGGTTCGTTCGCTTACACCGATGCGAGGTCATCAGATTGATTGATTCCAACTAGAGACGACTTCACGCGGATACGTTGAGAGTCGACAGAGGCGATTGAATGTCAGAAACCCATATTCCAAGTTTAAAGTATTTGGAAAGACATGCAAGGAATTCTATGGACCCTCTAGAAGAATGAAACCCTAACTCGACATAATGACCGTGTGAAAGCCTTTGAACCTTAGGTTTTGCGACAGTTCCGCAGTGCCATTAGTGAGGCTTGGGTTTGCCCTTCTACGGCTGGTCCACCGATGCTGTGGTATGTACTCGATACTATTAAACTGTACCCAAGATGTTGAGCTCTTGGGGGATTATGAGGTTTTGACGAATCGATCGAATGGTTCGACTTTATTCGGATGTTATGCGATGGGATGCATTGCTTGGGAGACTCCAGATATGAGTATAGCCGTTGGAACACAGTCCATGCAGTCACGATGAGACGAGTCCGAAGCAGTCGACATTAGAGAAAAGTGGAGTAAGAGGTTCGTACGAGATCTTGATGAAACGACATTCCACTCCGCTGACATCAGAGATGTGATACGCATGCAGAGGCGTTGTATATGGATATATCTTCTAGAAGGAGTTGCGATGAGTATGCAGCCGTTCCGGAACAAGAAACTGATATAATACGGGCGATAACTTCCGGGCAGTTCGGCAGAAACGAGATTTGGGAGAGAGCTCGACAGGACCTTTCTGGAATATTATACGAGAAGACTTGGACCCAGGAGTGGTCACTTTACGCACACCCAGCAGGCCAGATTTCGGCACCGTCGACGAGACATGTTATGAGTGACCACGACAGTTGGCCAGAGATTTTTAGAAGATGTGCATGAGCGGGACTATTCCGCCATACTTGATTTCGGTATTTTGGGCGATCTATTCGCATGATTGAGTTTCATGATATTTGTTTCCGTGCACCATGGTTGCACCTACTTGGTATTTATAGTTTGTGCCCAGATATTGCACTGATATCGTTTTGTGCCTTGGCTGCAAATGGTTATGATTTCATGGATTCCATACGGTTGAGTTGATTTTGTGCTTATGATACGCACACGATTTGGTTTTGCACTCGGTATAGTTCACATATGCTTGCAGCGTATTGATACGTATTTTGTGCACTACAGTTGCACAGGACTTCGGTTTGGTGTCATTTGAGATATTGATTTTGACTTCATTCCTAGGGCATGCATATGAATTGACTTATGCTTATGGCATAGTTTTCATGAACTTTTAGTGTTTTGATTATATTTTATGCATACTGGTGCACATGGTTGTGAGATTTGATACCACGGTATACCTGATTTGGATTTGAGATGTGTTGTATACCATCGATTTCGATTGTGATACTCGATATTTGTTTTGTGCACCTTGTGCACCTGATTGGGTTCTTGCGCATATTTAACACGCTTGGATTGGATTTTGCGCATGTTCGACGCTTGATATTGGATTTCGTGATTTCGTGCATGTTGGATGCACATGATTTAGATTTGTATTCGTGCATGATGGATGCACATGAATTGGATTTTCGCGCATGTTGGGCGCATGATTTGAGATGCGATTTTGGTGCACACCAGATGCACTAAATCGGGATTCTTCGTGCATGTCAGATGCACCTGATTTTGCTGTCAGGCACACACGTTGCCTCTGAAAGGTGTTTCGTGCACACCCGTTGCACTTAGAGGTTGTTTCTGTGCACATGTATGGCACATTTGTGGATTTTGATTTCCGTGCGCACCAGACGCACGTAGCATTCATATGCATATTTTGGGATTGATTTCTTATGGAGCAGTACGTTTTTATGATATTTACTATTGATATAGTAGCTGGGCAGGACTAGTCAGAGGACAGTACTTGGATATATTTTGCATGCATTGATAGATATCGAAGGGATTTCCAAAAAGGAGCTATAGTCTCAGTATTTACCTACGTGTCTGAGATGACACGAAACGTTTAAAGCAAGGAAACCCTTTTAAATTGTTTTCAAAACGGCGGTACGTGCATATTAAACAAAGGATATATATAGAGAGAGTTATTTTCTTATACTAGACGTCCGCCACTGTGCCGCGATACGCGCATTGCACAGCAACATGAAAGGTTTGGCATGCGTTTCCTTCTGATATTTACATGTATAGTTTTGATGTTTACATGGATAGTTTTGATGTATATCATATTGGTTTCGTTTTGGATTTGACATTTGTGTCTTCACCATGACTCCGATGATTGCGGGATGCTTGACGGAGTTTTGTTTTTGAGTTATCTGCTCATTGTTCATGCGCATGCATTGCGCTATGATGCATTTTATGTATTGATGATTTCGGAGCCCCGACGACCTGGACTTTTTACTGAAATGTTTTAATATTGAGGGGTTTAAATTTAAATTCGGGGACCGAATTTCTTTAAGGGGGAAGATTGTAACATTTCAAAAAAATAAAATATTATTTTTGGGAATTTTTATAATTAAATAATAAATATAATGAATATTTTACTATGGCGGCCTTGAGTGGCCTAAAGGAGGTATAAATTCTTCAATTTAGCTTAGTTTTAGATTTCTTGTATTCTAGATTAGTTTAGAATGTGTTTGGTTAGGGTATGTTGTGTTTAGAAAATTTAAAGAGAAGGGTTTGAGGATTTTGGGGAATTAGTGATGTGTGGTGGCTGTACAAGACCCTAAGAATCAAATTAGAGACCTAAAACTGAGTTTAGAATGGAGAATACAAACTTTAAAATTGATCCTTGTCGGTTTTGAGAGGGTTTGGAGCGAGCAGGGAAATCTGGAGCGACCCGCGACCAATATTAGAAAAGTAATCAATACCAGTAGCCTAGATGGACCACCACGAGACCCCACTACCAAAACGAGACCCCAAAACCCCTGTAAAACCGGACTCGCCGGAATTTGGCTTAGTGTGGCCGGCCCCTCTGAGGTGATAGGTGCCCAAGTTGCCCTCATAGCTCATATAGACCCTAAATATCATCCCAGTGTTGTTTGCTTGCCTTGTTTTGACCTGAACAGAAATCTGGGACCACTTTTCTGTGTTGCTGCCTTGTTTTTCATGATGTTTATGGATTTAAGTTTTGATATTTGTTATTGTATTCGATTATTTGACGTTTTTACGTCTATATCGATTGATATTAGTTGAATTGCGAGATGTAGACCATAGGTTTTTGACCTATGGGTAATTCGTGCGACATTTTGGTTTTTGTGTGTGATTTCGTTTACGATGCTATATATATGATATGTAGGTACCCTATGTGGACTTCGAGATGACGAGGATGAGCGTGGCGTCATCGACTCCAGAAAGCGCAGATCAAGTGAGTAGATTTATATCTACGGGGAGAAGTCGGGTGGATGACGTATAGCACCCCCGCAAAGTCGTAAGAAATGATGTGATATGATATAGATATGCATTCATATGTTGTTGAGAGATATGAAACTTAGCAAGAAAAGCTTTAGGAGATTAGGAGTTAGTGTTAGTTAGAATTGAAGAAAGGACTTCAGTCGATTTCTTACTCCCGAAACCCTAGGGTAAAGATTTGCATACACGCACAGACACATACTCACATACATTGATATCCTTGTGCATATTGGAGACATATTTATATCAGTATTCATGTGCTTGGATGATGAGGATGTTATATGATGCTTGGGATTGAGTCGATATTGTAACGTTTTAGAAATCGTTATGAGGATTTTTCCGTTTTAGGGTAAAATTGTCGGTATTTTCCGTTTTAACCCGACTGTAATCAAACGACCATATAGACTTGTCAGTACCTAGTTTAGCTAAAATAAAGCTAGTGCGCAAGCTTTGGGGGTATATGGGACGTTTTGGTTCAATTAGAATTTTTCCCAATTTTAATATTATTTTAATGCAGTATTCGCTTTTTGGGAAATTTCTCTTTTGTAATCTTTTCCATAAATCAAACTTGAGTAAACTAAAACCTTCCCACAATATCTAGATATTAGTTTGGAAATTAGAATTTAGGTTTAAAGAAAAGAAAGGAATGCAAGAGGTGCATGCATGTGCATGTGAATGCATTAATGAGCATTAATCACTAGAAATTGCTAGGAACACTCCACACAACTCCATCCTTCCTCCCTTGGCCGAATTCTTTCTCATTCTTTCTGCCCTTGATCATTCCTTCTCCATTTTCAACAATCCTAGCACAATAAATCTCCAAAATTCCCAATCATATCACAAAATACACATCAAGTCTTGAGTTTTAGCATCTTGGATCACTTGGAGCTAGGAAAGCTTTGATCTTGTGAGCAAAGTGGATAGGTATAATCCCTACTCTGTTAATTAGAGTTTTTATGTTGTGTAGCTCGTTGGTTGATCTATCAGAAGAGACTAAATTGCCAGATTTACAGAACACTAACTAGTTTTCACAAAACTAATTATTGTGGATTCTAAATATTGTATCATATTTCAATATCAAACCCGAGACGATGTTAAAATTCGACTACGAAACACTATGTATTGCCACTACAGAAAGATAACATCACATGCAATCTTGGCGAAAACAAACATAACCTGAAACCCTAAAACCATGAAGTCAGAACACCATAAAAATTTCAAGATTTTTTGCTACAGGGAAAAAGGTGAAACCGGTTTTTTTACAATATGGCCGGCCATTTTTTTGGTGTTTTGCCTCAAATTCTTCTGGTGTTCTAGATACATCATAACTAACTTTTTGCACTTGTTTAAAAAAATTTAGAGGACTTTAAAAAAATTCGACAGAAACTAAGGTTTCGGATTCCAGGTTTCGGAGTTATTTCGGTTTTTTAATTATAACACATCGTATAATTCTATAGCTTGGCTATGATGCCACTGCAGGGTTCCTTAGCATCCTTACTATGTTTTCAAAGGCATCTAACATGCAATTTTAAAAATCTAAGAGTGCTAAGAAACCCGGAATTATGAGCTAACTAGAGAATTAGGGTTTAGCTAAGCAAGTAAACAACTTTACTCTAAGTGAATAAGGAATACAACCTTTGTAGATCGGTCCTTCACTTCTAAAGCTCCATGTAGTAGTCTTTTTGCTCCAAGTAGTGGTCTCTCAGACTCTCTTTTGGCTCCACTAGGCGAAAGGAGCAAGCTTGCTCAAGGATCTTCGAGGCCGAAGATGATCTGCGTCGAAAAGTCACTAACTCAAGCTACCTCTTCACTAATTGATGAACTAGTGAAGAAATAACCCATACTAAATGACTAATTTGGTATAAATTGGTGAAGTAGGAATTTTGCTCACTTTAGAATAATTTTTCTCTCTTTCTTTTCTTCACTCACTCAAAGCTAGAGAGCAAGGAAGGAGATGAAGAAAATGATTTCAAGTGATCAACTAATGAACCATGGGTGAGAAAATATCATATATAACTCATGTAGAGACTAAACCATGGCTAAACATAATGGTTAGGTTAATAAATATCTAAAGTAAAACAAAATTAGTGGACTAAGTCAATGGTTTCTACAAGCTTCTCAAAGAATCATGAGCCATGACAAATTTCACCTAATTTTGTTTATCTAAATAAATAATTACCCTTAATTATCTTGGTTATGGTATGAGTCTCATACACCCAAATCCAATGTATCATCTAGCATGACACAAAAACAAATACATTAATATATATCACATATATATTTGTATGTATTTAGAGAAAACAATTTCTTAAGTATGCTAATATTAGTTAATGTATATTAATATATTAAATATATAATCATGCATTAAATTATTAAATCAACACTTGATTTAATAACCCGGCTGCATCGCATACAACCGACTAATATCATTTATATGTATATCACATATACATATAACATATCATTGAATCAACACTTGATTCAACAATCCGGTTATATCACATATAACCTGTATCGCGAGATTAAAATACGGTATCATATACACGTATTAATCTCGGTCCCGCACATATCACATATGTGCCCTACTTCGTTTCACATGAGCTAGGAAACCTCTGTGTATGACTCTAAAGACTCGTCAATACGCCGGTAGTAGGTGATGATCATATCAGTCATCCACAAGCCGTCAGCGGTACTAGCTGGACGTAACGGCTACCCGGGTATTGAGCGATCAGAAGATCAACAAGCAAACTTTTATACTCCCGTGAATCTAATAAGTAACACTATCGTACAGTCCGGTCTCTTCGTACGATATGTCGCATATCTAGTCTGGGGGTGGTAAACGTCAGACCCCAATAACTTGATAAGTCATGCCGATGTGAGGCTCATAACGGGTCGAGAAACTACTGATAACACTTACCAGTAAATCTCAGTATCAGCCATGGCCAGGGACTTCCTATTATGGCCAATCGAGCACAGCGCAACATCAACCCCCAATACCGGGAGAGACGAAACCCCTCCTATCGCTCATTGCATCCATGTGACTCAGGACTGTACCCAAAAACCACTGTTTTGCATGCTCTCTTGAACATGGTAAGGTGGAAATCAAAGAACATGTCACGACCCAAGTTTGGCCCGTGACCAGCACTTAACCACGTAATGTCTATAGGCGTAACGCGACTAAGTGAACCGAAAACCCAGAAATCAAACCAGTAAAAGTATAGAGTGTTATAAGTTTTAAATGAAAGCACTTACTAACATGTTAAGAAATATAAGTAAACAATCACCAAGATAGTAATATACGACGCCGTAGCGAAGATCAAGATCCACAAGTGGGAACATCACAGATAGTATAAACTGCAAAGTACAGTCGGCTCACAACAAGCACGACACCAGAAAACAAATAATATACATCATCGTCCTCACACTGTCTCTAAGTCAAATACATACATGGTAGATGGAGAATACTAGATACAACAATATACATAACTGAAAGATAAACAGATACCGCGCAAAACCCACCTATCAGCAAAAGAGCTAGTACACCAACTATAGGGGTATCTGTGTCAAAAGATGCAAAACACAGCCTGCCGCGACTACTCCGAAGGGCAACCTGCAAACACTGTGGCACAACAGGGGTGAGTTGCCAACTCGTGAATAGAGATAACATATAAAGGTAATCGCGAGCATGCACGTACTGCGCTACTCTATCATATGCCAACAGATGATATCAATGCGTGGTAAGCAGTATGTGCAATAATCATGCAAGTGCTCTATCAGGTAATATAACTACAGGATGAGATACAATAATGAATGCTGAGCATGGGAAATATAACATCTACACGGAATGTCAACGTGGAATATATACTCGGTGTCCATCAATGCACCCAGATCCCCCAAATAACTCAAGCGCCGGCACTCTCATCGGCCTTCCAATCCTGTACATCTCTGGGAATCACGAGTGCCCAACATCGGCACCCAAATATCACAAATACTCGTGTCCAGCATCGACACGCAAATCCTCATCCATCGGGCCCCGTCAGTCCGGGTCAGCCCACGGGCTCCGTCTGCGGTATCGGCCCTCGGCCCCGGCAGTACGGATCATCCCGCATCCATCTATCGACTCTGATCACTATCCTCCGGATAACTGCCAGGTCCAACCAATCACCGGTAGGTAGTAGTCCCTCTGCCAGGCTCACCGTCTACTACACAGCGAAACCGTTCTTGCCCCGGGGTACCATACCGGGTCCACCATGTACCCGTAATCGGCCTCATCCAGCTCCTCGATTCGGGTTCATATATATCACTCTAGCACCGAGGAAACACATGGTGGACGCACCGAAATATCATATCAAGGGAACCGGGTTTTTTAAATGATTACATATTTGAAATAGCCACGGTTCCCAAAATCCAGAAATCACATGTAATCCAAACCAATATGCAAGTCAATGTGAGGTGATATGCGCATCAAGTATGAATATCATGTCTAGTCACATAAAAGATGAGCTACAGCATAATACAACAACAACAACAACTGAGCCTTTATCCCAAGCATATGGGGTAGGCTACATGAACCAATATGAGAATCACGCCGGGTCCAGCACATGAATCCTCTTTCTCCACTCACTTCTATCGAACAATATACTTTCATTGAGTCATTTGGCAACCATATTGTTTCGTATCACCTCCATCCATGTTTTCTTCGGTCTCCCTTTTGCCCTTTTGCCATTGCCCATATCGAGAGTATCTATTCGTCGAACCGGTGCTTCCATAGGTCTGCGTCGCACATGACCAAACCATCTTAGCCGGTTTTCCCGCATCTTCTCCTCCACAGGCGCTACACCAACTTTTGCACGAATATCCTCATTTCGCACCTTATCTTTTCTAGTGTTACCGCACATCCAACGAAGCATGCGCATCTCCGCTACGTGCATCTTCTGTGTATGATGCTTCTTAGGAGCGCAGCATTCTGTACCATATAATAAGGATGGCCGAATAGCGCTCCGATAAAACTTCCCTTTCAATTTTAACGGAAAGTTACGATCACACAAAATCCATGTTGCGCTCCTCCATTTCAACCAACCAGCTTGGATCCTTTGATTAACATCACTATCGATCTCCCCATTCTTTTGGATGATGGAACCTAGATATCTAAACTGGTCGCTCGGTGATATCTCTTGCCCTTCCAATGTTATACCAATATGGTTCTGACTTCTCTGGCTACTAAATTTGCAGTGCATATATGCTGTCTTGGACCTGCTCAATCTGAATCCCCGAGATTCCAATGTTTGCCTCCATAATTCCAATTTGGCATTAACCCCTGCTTTCGTCTCATTTACTAGAACAATATCATCAGCGAATAGCATACACCAAGGTACCTCATCTTGGATAGTTCTAGTAAGCTCATCCATCATGATGGTAAACAGGAATGGACTTAATGCAGATCCTTGATGTAAACCAATAGTAATCAGAAAATCACTCGTTAAGCCGCCGCAAGTTCTGACATTTGCCACTACTCCATCGTACATATCCTTGATTATGTCAATATACTTGACGGGGACCCCCTTCTTCATCATTGTCCCCCATAATACCTCTCTAGGTACCTTGTCGTACGCTTTTTCTAAATCAATAAATATCATATGCAAATCTCTTCTCCTCTCTCGAAAACGCTCGACAAGTTGACGAAGCAAATGAATAGCCTCTGTCGTCGATCGTCCAGGCATAAACCCAAACTGATTCTCTGTTATCTTAATATCCTTTCTTAGCCTGTGTTCAATCACTCTCTCCCAAAGTTTCATGGTGTGACACATCAGTTTTATTCCACGGTAGTTTGAGCAACTTTGAATGTCACCCTTGTTCTTGTAGATAGGTACAAGGATGCTTTTCCTCCATTCATTTGGCATCTTTTTTTGTCTGCCAGATCTTATTAAACAGATCTGTCAGCCATTTAACGCCTATTTCTCCTAAGCATCTCCAAATCTCGATAGGAATCCCGTCAGGACCAACCGCTTTTCTTAAACCCATTCTATTCAAAGCTTCTTTAACCTCAGGAAGTCTTATTTTACGCATGAAATCACGATTTATATCTTGAGATTGAAAGACAAGTCCATCCAAATTCTTAGTAAAACTCTCATTGAACAATTTGTCAAAATAATCTCTCCATCTTTCCTTGATATCCTCATCTCGAACTAAAACCTTCTGATTTTCATTTTTGACACACTTCACCGCACATAAATCTCTAGTCTTCCTTTCCCGCATCCGAGCAATCCGGTATATATCATTTGCAGCCTCTTTAGTGTCTAATTTCTCATACACCTCTTTGTAGACCTTAGATTTAACTTCCCGGACAGCTTTCTTAACTTCCTTTTTATCCATTTTGTACTTCTCAAATCTCTCCACATCTCTACTTTTCTTCAAATCTTTATAAGAATCCCTTTTAATTTTAATAGCAGCCCTTACATCTTCATTCCACCATGATATGTCCTTAGATGGTGGAGCACCACCTCTCGACTCACCAAGTAGATCTCTAGCTACATTCTTGATACAACTAGCCATTTTGTTCCATGTTTTGTCTGGATCATCTTCCGACTGCCAATCCGCTTCTTGTACTACACGATCTATAAAAACCTTTTGGTTACCTTCTTTCAATCGCCACCATTTAATTTTAGGCTCTACCTTACGTCTAATCTTCCTAGGTTCTCTTCTAAATCGAAAATCTAGAACTAAAAGTCTATGTTGAGTGGTTGCACTCTCACCTGGTACTACCTTACAGTCGATACAACAAGCTCTATCTATTCTTCTCGTCAAAAAAAAGTCTATTTGACTAGCACTTGATCCGCTCCTAAAAGTGATAAGGTGGGACTCTCTTTTCCTAAACCAGGTGTTTGCTAAGATCAAGTCATAAGATAAAGCAAAATCTAGAATCGAGTCACCTATTTCATTCTTTTGTCCGAAACTAAAACCTCCATGGATAGTATCAAACCCACTACGACTAGTACCTACATGTCCATTAAGATCACCACCAATAAATAACTTCTCTCCACTAGGTATACTTTGCACCACCTCGTCTAAATCCTCCCAGAATAGACGCTTACTAGCGTCATCAAGACCTATCTGTGGTGCATAAGCACTGATAACATTAAGGATCTCTCCACCTAGAATAAGCTTAACCAGTAAAATTCTATCACCTTTTCTCCTAATCTCAACTACATCCTCAAGCAACCGTCTATCTATGATTATGCCTACCCCATTACGATTTTTATCTCTACCCGTATACCAAAGCTTATAACCCCAAGGCTCTATGACTCTACTCTTTTCACCTACCCAATTAGTTTCTTGCAAACACATAATACCAACTCTCCTCCTAATCATCACCTCCACTAATTCTATTAGTCTACCCGTAAGGGAACCTATGTTCCAGGAAGCTAGACGGATCCTATGAAACCCTTGCTTATTTGTCACTACACCCGGGGTCCGATGTAGCGCGTCGTCTCTGGACGACGACCCTTGCTTATTTGTGACTACACCCGGGGTCCGATGTAGCGCGCCATCTCTGGACGACGACCCTTGGTTATTTGTCACTACACCCGGGGTCCGATGTAGCGCGCCGTCTCTGGACGACGACCCTTGCTTATTTTTCACTACACCCGGGGTCCGATGTAGCGCGCCGCATCTGAACAACGACCTAGAAGCCCTTGCATACTTAACACTACACCCGGGATCCGATGTAGCGCATCGCTGAGTAGGGGACGCCCCAACGATATTCTTATTATGGTTCATATCATAGAATGTAACAAAGTTTTACGTTGGCTGTCACAAGCCTACCACAACCCTCACCCTTTCTCATCCGGACTTGGGACCGGCAACGGTGGGTTTATAAGCTACAGCATAATGATCATGGAAATTCTACAGTGTGAGTGTCATGGCAATTACTAACGGTGTGTGTGTAACATGCAGGATAGTGCTCGTGCAACATGAACCGTTAGTAATGGTGCGGTGTTCTATCAATTCTAGTTTATATCCATATAGCAGGGAATGCAGTATGCACTAAATAGTAGCCATGAACAGTAAATGTATGTAAATGTAGCTATAAGGTCCTATCAGCCCTGACGTAGAACGCCATGCGGGCGATATCCCCGTAGATGTTAAATCTACTCACCGTAGTCTCTGAGTAGATTTAACATCTACGGGGATATCGCCCGCATGGCGTTCTACGTCAGGGCCGATAGGACCTTATAGCTACATTTACATACATTTACTGTTCATGGCTACTATTTAGTGCATACTGCATTCCCTGCTATATGGATATAAACTAGAATTGATATCCATATAGCAGGGAATGCAGTATGCACTAAATAGTAGCCATGAACAGTAAATATATGTAAATGTAGCTATAAGGTCCTATCAGCCCTGACGTAGAACGCCATGCGGGCGATATCCCCGTAGATGTTAAATCTACTCACCGTAGTCTCTCGCTAGGTATAGCCGACGACTTGTTTCCCCTTCTGCGCGGCGTCCGTCGTACTCGCCTGCGAACCTAGAATTACACAATATATCACACATAAGCTTGAAGTCACACAAACACGACATTAAAGCTGAACTAGTAACTCATGTCGTGAACCAAGCGCGCGCGTGTGCGCGATACTCTAAAACGTGTGGTTACGCGCCTGAAGCCACTCCGACGCGTCGCGATATGCAGAAACCCAAACCCATACACACGTATCACGCGTGTTGAGAAGATTAAAATACGGGAAAATAGGTATTCACCTCTAGATTTTGATACAGAAATGATATTGTAAAACTATATATACCAAAATACTACACATAACAGCAGACTCCAGTGTCCCAAACCCCAACCCCCAACTCACCCATCTGGCCGCAAATTGCGGCCAGAATGAATATTCCGGCGGCCTGGGTAGGGGGGTGGGCTCCCAGGTTTGGTGTGTGCACTCTATACCCCCCATACATGCTACAGTAAAATCTAGTTTTGCTCTGAAACATCTCGGGTAGTAGCAGATCCTAGAGAGCCTTAAATCAAGTTAAAAATCATATTTTTACACTAAAACGGTACTTTATGGTATTTCTGTGCAAACTGAAACAAACCTGGCCTAAAATAACTCTAATAACACATAATAGAGCTAACCAAACTAACAAAACCCAAATCTAACATGTGAATCACAAATATCCTCTAATATCACTAAAAATTACCCAAAAACATGATTTTTGCTAAAGAATACTACAAGTTTAAGGAAAACGAGTGCTAACATGAGTTATACCTTCTAAAATCCTTATAAAACACCAAAAGTTCCTGCTCTTTCCTCAAGTGAGCAGATTTGCCTCCAAACACCTCAAAAAACTCACTTTTCCATGGCTTTGTGATGAAAATGAGTGGTTTTTGTGTAGGATTTTTATGGAGATCAAAGAGAAGTGAAAAGGAAAGGAAAAGATAAAGAAAAGCTGGGGGTTTTCTGCTGGAAATTCCCAGAATTCTGAGATGGGGAAAGAGAGAGAGAAGAGAAGGAAAAATGGGGGTCAAAAGTCAATTTTCTACCTAACACCATGCCTTCATATTCTATTCAATTTTGAATTATAAAAAAAGGGGTTATGACATGATTAAAATGGTGGGGATAAGTTAGCAACCATGCAACAAAAGAATGGTTAACATACTATACCAAAAACCCTAAGTCACAAAATGCTAAGTGTGCAAGTGTACACTACAAAGGAAAATTTTCCAATTAGGGTAAACCCGACTAATATAACTAATAATCCTATGAACACATATATAATAACACGTACAATTACTAATTATCACGAAAAACATTCTAACGGAAATTCAAAGTGTTACAATCTACCCCCCTTAAAGAAATTCGGTCCCCGAATTTAAAAATCTAACTATACGCACCTTCAAAAAGATGGGGATACATCTTCCTCATCTCGCTCTCGGTCTCCCAAGTGACCTCCTCGCCGCTCTGGCCACGCCAAAGTACCTTGACGGACGGTATCTCTTTCGACCTCAATTTCTTCACTTGTCGATCCAAGATCATCACCGGTTGCTCTGCATAGGAAAGGTCGCACTCAAGCTGGATCGTCGGGTGCTGAATCGCATGCGAAGGATCATGAAGATGTTTGCGGAGCATCGAAACGTGAAATACGGGGTGCACGTTTGGAAAACTGGGCGGAAGGGCTAATCGATATGCAACCGCACCAACACGCTCGAGGATCTCGAAGGGGCCCACATATCTGGGACTAAGCTTCCCCTTCTTCCCAAACCTCATCACGCCTTTCATTGGGGAGACCCTCAAGAAAACATGATCACCAACAGAAAACTCAAGTCTGCGCCGACGACGGTCCGCATAAGATCTATGCCTGCTCTGGGCTGCTCTCATCTTATCACGAATTAACTGGATCTTCGCGGTCGTCTCCTCCACAATCTGCGGCCCTAAGATACTGCTCTCACTGAGCTCCGTCCAACAGGTGGGCGATCTGCATCTCCTCCCATAAAGAGCCTCAAATGGTGCCATCTGAATGGTCTCCTGGTAGCTGTTGTTGTAGGAGAACTCTACTAAGGGCAAATGATGATCCCAGCTACCTCCGAAGTCTAATACGCATGCTCTGAGCATGTCCTCGAGAGTCTGAATAGTCCGCTCTGACTGTCCGTCGGTCTGCGGATGGAATGCTGTGCTGAAACTCAAGAGAGTGCCCAAAGCCTCCTGAAGCCTCTGCCATAGCCGGCCGGTAAACTGGGTGCCTCTATCGGACACGATACATGTCGGAACTCCGCGCAGTCGTACAATCTCGTCAATGTAAATCTGGGCATACTGAGCAAATCCGAAAGTCGTCTTCACCGGTAGGAAATGAGCCGCTTTCGTCAAACGATCCACGATCACCCAGATGGAGTCATACCCTCGACTAGTCCTGGGTAGACCCACAATGATGTCTATAGAAATCTGCTCCCATTTCCACTCCGAAATGGGTAACGGCTGTAGCTCTCCCGCGGGCCTCTGGTGCTCAGCCTTGACTTGCTAACAAGTCAGGCATCTCGACACAAAATCTGCGATGTCTCTCTTCATTCCGTCCCACCAGTAAACACCTCTCATGCCATGGTACATCTTGGTGGAACCGGGATGAACACTATATACCGATCGATGTGCCTCCTCAAGAATCTCGCGCCGCAATCCCTCAGCATCTGGTACGCACAGTCTAGTCCCAAATCATAATATCCCCTGATCATCGATCACGAACTCGGAAAATCTGCCATGTCCCATCTGTGTCCTGATCTCTGAACAGCGGTCATCACTGTGCTGTGCCTCATGTATACGGTCAAGCAACTGTGGGCGTGCACGAACATGCGCAATCTGTCCTCCGGTCGGCGTAAACTCGAACTGTACCCGGCTATCGCATAAGATCTGCCAATCTGCCAACGACTGCCTCTGCACTGCGCTCAAACAAGATAGACTACCCCCGGGCCTCCTGCTCAAAGCATCCGCCACTACATTCGCCCTGCCCGGGTGATACAAGATCTCACAATCGTAGTCCTTTACTAACTCCATCCATCAGCGTTGTCTAAGGTTCAGGTCTCGCTGCTGGAATATATACCTTAAGCTCTTGTGATCAGTGAATATCTGGCACGACTCTCCATACAGATAATGTCGCCAGATCTTAAGTGCAAAGACCACTGCAGCCATCTCCAGATCATGAGTGGGGTAATTCTGTTCATGTTTCTTTAATTGCCGCGAAGCATACGCGATCACCCTGTCATGCTGCATCAAAACGCACCCTAGCCCCACTCGTGAAGCGTCACAGTACACCACAAATCCGCCTGATCCTGAAGGCAATGATAGCACTGGTGTCGTAGTCAGTAGAGCCCGTAGCTGCTGGAAACTGTGCTCACACTCCTCCGTCCAATTGAAGCGAACTCCCTTCCGGGTCAACCCGGTCAAAGGTGTAGCAATGCGAGAGAAGTCCTGCACGAATCGCCTGTAATAGCCTGCCAGCCCTAGAAAGCTGCGAACCTCCGTCACTGACGTGGGTCTAGGCCAACTCCGAACTGCCTCGATCTTCCTCGGGTCTACACATATACCATCTCGTGTAATCACGTGCCCCAAGAAGTCTACGCTGTCTAGCCAGAAAGCACACTTTAAGAATTTGGCGAAAAGCTGAGGCTCCCTCAAGGTCTGCAGTGTAATCCGCAGGTGCTGCTCGTGCTCCTCTCTACTCCGAGAATACACCAAGATATCGTCAATGAACACTATGATGAACAGATCAAGATACGGCCGGAAAATGCGGTTCATCAAGTCCATAAATGCTGCTGGAGCGTTGGTGAGTCCGAACGACATCACCAAAAACTCATAATGGCCGTAGCGCGTGCGGAAAGCTGTCCTAGAAATGTCCTCCTGTCGAACCCGCAGCTGATGGTAGCCTGATCGCAAATCGATCCTCGAAAAGTATCCTGCCCCCTGAAGCTGGTCGAACAAATCGTCGATGCGTGGAAAAGGATACATGTTCCGCACTGTCACCCTGTTCAGCTGGCGGTAGTCAATACACAGACGCAAACTGCCGTCCTTCTTCTTGACGAACAGGACTGGAGCACCCCAAGGAGAAACACTGGGTCGAATAAGTCCCTTATCCAGCAAATCTTGCAACTGACCCTTCAATTCTCTAAGTTCCGCCGGGGCCATCCGATAAGGCGGTACAGAAATAGGCCCCGTGCCAGGAACCAAATCAATACAGAAAGAAATATCACGCTCGGGCGGTAGCCCAGGAAGCTCGTCAGGGAACACATCAGGGAACTCGCTAACAACCAGAACCTGATCCACCGGAACCTCTGTAGCTCTAGTATCGCAAACATAGGTGAGAAATCCCTGACACCCCCTCCTCAAAAGCTGTCCAGCGCGAAAAGAAGAAATCAAACTGTGAGGGGCGGCACCACGGTCCCCCAACACAACAAAAACCGACTCGCCGGGAAAGCAAAATCTAACTGTCTTCTCGCGGCAGTCAACAGAAGCATAGCACGTGGCTAACCAATCCATGCCCAAAAGAACGTCGAAGTCCAACATCTCAAGAAGGATCAAGTCGACAGGCAACTCTCTCTCGCCAATACGGACGGTACAGAATCGGAACACGTGCCTAGCAACAAACGACTCTCCCACAGGAGTAGTCATAACAAGCGGCTGGTCAAGCAAACCGGACTCTCTACCCAAACTCAGCACAAAGTGTGTGAATACGTACGAGTGCGTGGATCCGGGATCGAATAACACGTGTGCATCAACCAAACATACTGGAAGGATACCTGAGACCACCGCATTGGACGCCTGCGCGTCCTGATGCGTCAAAGAAAAAACTTGCGCCCGTCCTCCACCTGCAACTAACTGTCCCCTGCCGGCCACTGGCTACCCTCTGCCTCGGTCACCTCATCCTCTATGAACAAATCCTCCACGACCACGACCTCTCTGTGCATGCGTCTGACGCGGAGTAACAGTAGGTACTATCGGCAATGCCGTCTGGGGTGGTGAAGGTGGTAGTGTGACATGCGGTGCTGCCGCCTCACTCCGGGGTACCTCCGGACAATCTCATACACGATGATAAGAGCTCCCGCAACGGTAACATCTCGATGATGGTCGCTGACCCTCCTGGGGATAGGAGCTAAACAACCGGCCTCGCCTCGAATCTCTGCCACCTGCAAGGTGCCTGTCACGACGCCGAAAAGGCTGTCTCTGCACTGATGTATCCGCACGAACTCTTTTCGGCTCTGGGACTGCCGAAGTCTCAGCAAGGCGCTCCTCAACCAATAAGGCTGCATCTACAGCTGCTGCATATGTCTCGTAGTGCTGCGCGCTAATCGCAAGGAACAGTGGTGTGAGCAAGCCTCGGACAAATCTCTTAACTCGCATCTCTTCGGTAGCCACTAGGTACGGAGCATAAAATGATAGCTCGGTGAACAGGACATCATACTCTGCCACTGACATCTCCGGAGTCTGGCGTAAGGACTCGAACCTGCGTGCTCTAGCATCTCTGACACTCAGGGGAAGAAAGCGGGCAAGGAATAGCGCCACGAACTCTGTCCACGTCATTGGAGGAAGACCTGCTGCTCTACCCTTCTCGACTGATTCGCACCATTTCTGCGCAAGACCTTCTAGGCGAAAGCTCGCAAACTCAACCCATCTCGCATCTGCGCATCTGAGGGAACAGCATATCCGCGCCATCCTATCAATAAAAGACTGTGGGTCCTCGGCCACATCGGTGCCTGTGAAGACCGGAGGCTTCAGCCTCATAAACTCTGACAGCGATACTGTAATAACCTCTGTAGTCGCAGGTGCAACTGCCTGCACTGTGGGTACCACCGCGGTCTCTGCAACGGGTGGAACTATCTCTGGTCGCTGCGCTCGAAGTGTCTCAACTAGAGATCCCATCATCTGGCGCATCTCCTGCATACTGGATCCCATCGTCTGGCGCATCTCCTGCACACCAGCCCCTAACATAGCAATCTGATCTGTCACGACAGGAACAGCCTGCTCGGGCACAACCGGTGTACTACCCGGATAAGTCCTCGTCTCGGACGAGTCAACTCGAATCTCGGCCCTCGCGGCCACTCTCTGCGCCCTCGTAGTCTTTAGCGGCATAAAGGCTGAATGGAACAATAGGATTCGATAAGGATACGGAAATCGAATCGCAAGAATGTATAGACTCAAGAAGGAATTTAAATCAATAAGTCCTAAGGTCGCGTAGGCGGAGTACCGTGTCGTGAGTATGCCGCGGAACATACACACGCTACGCTACCCTGCTGCAGCTACCTACTCCATCATACCAGGGTCATCCTACACTCCGAAAGGTAAAACCTACGCTCTGATACCAACTTTGTCACAACCCAAGTTTGGCCCGTGACCGACACTTAACCACGTAACGTCTACAGGCGTAACGCAACTAAGTGAACCGAAAACCCAGAAATCAAACCAGTAAAAGTATAGAGTGTTATAAGTTTTAAATGAAAGCACTTACTAACATGTTAAGAAATCTAAGTAAACAATCACCAAGATAGCAATATACGACGCCATAGCAAAGATCAAGATCCACAAGTGGGAACATCACAGATAGAATAAACTGCAAAGTACAGTCGGCTCACAACAAGCACGACACCAGAAAACAAATAATATACATCATCGTCCTCACACTGTCTCTAAGTCAAATACATACATGGTAGATGGAGAATACTAGATACAACAATATACATAACTGAAAGATAAACAGATACCGCGCAAAACCCACCAATCAGCAAAAGAGCTAGTACACCAACTATGGGGGTATCTGTGTCAAAAGATGCAAAACGCAGCCTGCCGCGACTACTCCGAAGGGCAACCTGCAAACACTGTGGCTCAACGGGGGTGAGTTGCCAACTCGTGAATAGAGATAACATATAAAGGTAATCGCGAGCATGCACGTACTGCGCTACTCTATCATATGCCAACAGATGATATCAATGCGTGGTAAGCAGTATGTGCAATAATCATGCAAGTGCTCTATCAGGTAATATAACTACAGGATGAGATACAATAATGAATGCTGAGCATGGGAAATGTAACATCTACACGGAATGTCAACGTGGAATATATACTCGGTGTCCATCAATGCACCCAGATCCCCCAAATAACTCAAGCGCCGGCACTCTCATCGGCCCTCCAATCCTGTACATCTCTGGGAATCACGAGTGCCCAACATCGGCACCCAAATATCACAAATACTCGTGTCCAGCATCGACACGCAAATCCTCATCCATCGGGCCCCGTCAGTCCGGGTCAGCCCACGGGCTCCGTCTGCGGTATCGGCCCTCGGCCCCGGCAGTAAGGATCATCCCGCATCCATCTATCGACTCTGATCAATATCCTCCGGATAACTGCCAGGTCCAACCAATCACCGGTAGGTAGTAGTCCCTCTGCCAGGCTCACCGTCTACTACACAGCGAAACCGTTCTTGCCCCGGGGTACCATACTGGGTCCACCATGTACCCGTAATCGGCCTCATCCAGCTCCTCGATTCGGGTTCATATATATCACTCTAGCACCGAGAAAACACATGGTGGACGCACCGAAATATCATATCAAGGGAACCGGGTTTTTTAAATGATTACATATTTGAAATAGCCACGGTTCCCAAATCCAGAAATCACATGTAATCCAAACCAATATGCAAGTCAATGTGAGGTGATATGCGCATCAAGTATGAATATCATGTCTAGTCACATAAAAGATGAGCTACAACATAATGATCATGGAAATTCTACAGTGTGAGTGTCATGGAAATTACTAACGGTGTGTGTGTAACATGCAGGATAGTGCTCGTGCAACATGAACCGTTAGTAATGGTGCGATGTTCTATCAATTCTAGTTTATATCCATATAGCAGGGAATGCAGTATGCACTAAATAGAAGCCATGAACAGTCAATGTATGTAAATGTAGCTATAAGGTCCTATCAGCCCTGACGTAGAACGCCATGCGGGCGATATCCCCGTAGATGTTAAATCTACTCACCGTAGTCTCTCGCTAAGTATAGCCGACGACTTGTTTCTCCTTCTGCGCGGCGTCCGTCGTACTCGCCTGCGAACCTAGAATTACACAATATATCACACATAAGCTTGAAGTCACACAAATACGACATTAAAGCCGAACTAGTAACTCGTGTCATGAACCAAGCGCGCGCGTGTGCGCGATACGCTAAAACGTGTGGTTACGCGCCTGAAGCCACTCCGACGCGTCGCGATACGCAGAAACCCAAACCCATACACACGTATCACGCGTGTTGCGAAGATTAAAAGACGGGAAAATAGGTATTCACCTCCAGATTTTGATACAGAAATGATATTGTAAAACTATATATACCAAAATACTACACATAACAGCAGACTCCTGTGTCCCAAACCCTAACCCCCAACTCACCCATCTGGCCGCAAATTGCGGCCAGAATGAATATTCCGGCGGCCTGGGTAGGGGGGTGGGCTCCCAGGTTTAGTGTGTGCACTCTATACCCCCCATACATGCTACAGTAAAATCTAGTTTTGCTCTGAAATATCTCGGGTAGTAGCAGATCCTACAAAGCCTTAAATCAAGTTAAAAATCACATTTTTACACTAAAACGGTACTTTATGGTATTTTTGTGCAAACTGAAACAAACCTGGCCTAAAATAGCTCTAATAACACATAATAGAGCTAACCAAACTAACAAAACCCTAATCTAACATGTGAATCACAAATATCCTTTAATATCACTAAAAATTACCCAAAATCATGATTTTTGTTAAAGAATACTACAAGTTTAAGGAAAATGAGTGCTAACATGAGTTAATACCTTCTAAAATCCTTATAAAACACCAAAAGTTCCTGCTCTTTCCTCAAGTGAGCAGATTTACCTCCAAACACCTCAAAAAACTCACTTTTCCATGGTTTTGTGATGAAAATGAGTGGTTTTTGTGTAGGATTTTTATGGAGATCAAGGAGAAGTGAAAAGGAGAGGAAAAGATAAAGAAAAGCTGGGGTTTTCTGCTGGAAATTCCCAGAATTCTGAGATGGGGAAAGAGAGAGAGAAGAGAAGGAAAAATGGGGGTCAAAAGTCAATTTTCTACCTAACACCATGCCTTCATATTCTATTCAATTTTGAATTATAAAAAAAAAGGGTTATGACATGATTAAAATGGTGGGGATAAGTTAGCAACCATGCAACAAAAGAATGGTTAACATGTTATACCAAAAACCCTAAGTCACAAAATGCTAAGTGTGCAAGTGTACACTACAAAGGAAAATTTTCCAATTAGGGTAAACCCGACTAATATAACTAATAATCCTATGAACACATATATAATAACACGTACAATTACTAATTATCACGAAAAACATTCTAACGGAAATTCAAAGTGTTACAGAACAGTAGGAATCACACAAGACTCTATGACGATCTTGGGTCTACAGACTAATCTGTACCAGTGTCACCAGAGAACTGCTATCTGACGTTAGGTATAATAGCATCTAGGACTTCTCGACGAGTCCTATTCAGTGTACCCAGTCTCCACTGAGCACCCGTATACCATCTTTGATGTCAAACACCAATGGATATGAGATCATCCATCGCCCATCAAATGGGTCAAGAAGCGTTTACGCTAGTCTACTATGGAATATCGATGCCCCGTCTCGATCTACCCTCGACTAGGAACAATTAAATAATGTACTTGTGGACTACCAAGGCCCCACTAGTATGATCTGCATCATAATCCTGGCAGTCAAGTATACATCCTAAGGGCTTTACCAACATGTGAGAGCAAGACAACATCACAATACTAGTCTACATGTTAAGATAAAGAATAACCAGATAGCATACTATCATGTCGAGCAAGAAAGTCATCCCTATATATGTCCAAGTATCCATTGTAATATACAATCATGTACAACAATGGCCTCTAGGGCATACATACAACTAACAGATTGCTCCGAGGTGGTAGTAGGAGGGCCTCGGGATACCGAAGAGCGATGATGCATAGCGAGAGGAATGGTGGAGGATGTTGTAGGTGAAGGCACAACCTGTGAGGATTTAAGCATCTGGAGGCGTGTATCTTTAGCCATGAATTCTGTGATAGAATCATTAAGAGTTGGAAGAGGACTGCGGTGTAGGATATGGCCACGTAGCCCTTTGAATTCAGGACGGAGGCACATGACAAAGTGATAGAGATGTTTCCTATCACGTTGCTTTTGAAGACTAAGTGCGAGATCAACTTGGTCAACAGGAATGGCTTCTTCTATAGTTTACAATTCTTCCCAATACCCAGATAAGAGGGTGTGAAACTCCTGAATAGAACGATCGTCTTGCCGAGCATCCTGAAGGGCCCGATGTAGTTGGTATTCACGAGCAGCTCCAGTTTGAACATACATGCGACTGAGAGGGAGCCAATTGATCGTGAGAAGTAGTCAAATGTCCAATGGAAAGGAGAATGGGAATTACAACTGAGCGCAATATATATGCCAGAATTTGTTAATTAGTTCGAATCTATTGATTACTAGTCAGATGAGACTCACCATCGGAAAGGGAGGACGAGGAGGATCCTGGAGTGTGAACTGTGGCAATGGGGCACTTTGTGGAGCCATCAATAACCCCTAAAGTGCAAAAACCCGAAGATTATACTACAAGGTGAGAGCCCAGGCAGTATAATTTGTGGGACCGGTGGGTCAAACATCCAGAAAGGGAAAGGTGTATAGTGTTAAGAATATGTATGCCCTAGAGGCCATTATTGTACATGTGATGTATATTATAGAGGATGCTTGGACATATATAGAGAGGACTTTCTTGCTCGACATGATAGTATGCTATCTGGTTACTCTTTATCTTAACATGTTGACTGGTATTCTTTACTGTCTTGCTCTCACATGTTGATAAAGCCCTTAGGATATGTACTTGACTACCAGGACTATGATGAGATCAAAGTAGTGGGGCCAGGGTGGTCCAAAAGTACATCCTTTAATCAGTTCCTAGTCGAGCGAATATCAAGACTAGGGCGTCGATATTGCGGAGTAGACTAGTGTGTGCGTTTCTTGTCCCTTAGAGGGCGATGGTTGATCACACAACCATTGGTGTGTGACATCAAAGATTGTACACAGGTGCTCATTTGAGAATGGGTACACCGAACATGACTTGCCGAGAACTCCTAGTTGGTAGTATACCTATCGTCAGATAAAAGTCTTCTGGTGACACTGGTACAGGTTAGTCTATAAACCCAAGATCGTCATAGAGTCTTGTGTGGCTGTGGCTCCCACTGTGCTTTGATTTCCTCCCTACCACGGCTCAAAGGAGTCGTGCAAACAGGTGGATTTTGGGTACAGTCCCGAGTCACATGGAGGCAATGAGCGATAGGAGGGGTTTCGTCTCTCCCGGTATTGGGGGTTGATGTTGCACTATGATCGATTGGCTATAACTGGAAGTCCCTGGCCAGGGCTGCTGCCGAGATTTACTGATAAAAGTTATCAGTAGTTTCTCAAACCGTTATAGGCCAGACATTGGCATGACTTATCACGTTACTGGAGTCTGACGTTTACCACCCCTAGACATGATATGCGATATATCAGATGAAAAGACCGGACTGTACGGTAGTGTTACTGATAGACTTTATGGAGAGTATGGACGAGCTTGCTTGTTGATCTTCATATCGCTCAATACCCGGGTAGCCGTTACGTCCAGCTAGTACCGCTGACGGCTTGTAGGTGATTGATGTGATCATCACCTACTGCTGGCGTATTGACGAGTCTTTAGAGTCCCACACAGAAGTTTCCTGGTTCGAGCGAAACGAAGTAGGGCACATATGTTGATATGTGCGTGGGCCTGATTAAATACGTGTATGTGATACCGTATTGCAATCTGGCAGTTATTTGATATTGGTCAGGTTATATGTGATATAACCGGATTATCGAATCAAGTGTTGGTTTGATTGTGATATTCAGATTAATGATATTAGTAGGTTATATGTGATATAACCGGATTATTAGATAAAGTGTTGATTTAATAATGTGATATATATTATATGTGATATAATTATATCTTAACTAATATTATTAGCTCACTAATTGCTTTATTTAAATATACATATATATTAATGTATATTTGATATATATAAATATATATTATTATATAAAGCATGGCATGTTTTTCTATTTTAAGAAAATAGAAAAATGTGGTGTAAATTGTGGAGATATTTGTGGAATGGGCAAGGCATGGGTTTTATTATTTGTATATTAGTCTTGACTCACTATTCAAGCGTGGTTGCAATTTAGAATTGCAATTTTATTCCATGCTTGAATAAGTGAGGAAAGAGAGAGCCATTTTGAGTTTACTCTCATCATTTTCATTCTTCATGCCTTAGCCATTTCTTGAGCTCTAGCTCTCTCTTGCTCTCTACAATTTTCTTCACCTCACTTCCAAGTTCAAACCCTCACATGTGATGTGAATCGTTGAACTTGAGAAAACCCTAGTGAGCAAATTAAACCCCTACTTCACCATCACACATTAGATTAGCAATTTGATGTGGAGTGTTGCCTTCACTAATGAGATTAGTGAAGGGTTAGCTTGAGCTTGTGGACTTCGGGTGGATCGTCTTTGGCGCGAAGATCACGAAGGGGGTTCTTTCATCTTAAAGAGGAGCCTAGTGAGGTCGCGTAGACCACAACCCGGAGCTACTGAAGAGAAGGACTCGAACTACAAACGTTGTATGCTCTTTTCTTCTCTTTAGTTCATCACATCACAAAGGCAATGTTAGTTGTATGTATGCCCTAGAGGCCAGTATTGTACAGATGATGTATATTATATTGGATGCTTGGACATATATAGAGATGACTTTCTTGCTCGATATGATAGTATGCTATCTGGTTACTCTTTATCTTAACATGTACACTAGTCTCTTTAAACTGTCTTATAGTTACATGTTGGTAAAGCCCTTAGGATGTGTACTTGACTACCTGGACTATGATGCAGATCATACTAGTGGGGACATGATAGTCCATAAGTACATCCTTCAAGGTCCCTAGTCGTGGGTGTATCGAGACGGGGCATCGATATACCAGAGTAGACTAGCGTATACGCTTCTCGACCCATGAGATGGGCGATGGATGATCCCATATCCATTGGTGTTTGACATCAGAGATGGTGTACGGGTGCTCAGTGGAGACTGGGTACACTGGACGGACTCGCCGAGAACTCCCAGATGGTATTATACCTCACGTCAGATGGCAGTTCTCAGGTGACACTTGTACAGGTTAGTCTGTAGACCCGAGATCGTCATAGAGTCTTGTGTGATTCCCACTGTGCTTTGATCTCCACCTTACCATGTCCATGAGGGCGTGCAAAACGGTGGTCTTTGGGTACAGTCCCGAGTCACATGGAGGCAATGAGCGATAGGAGGGGTTTCGTCTCTCCCGGTATTGGGGGTTGATGTTGCGCTGTGCTCGATTGGCCGTAACAGGGAAGTCCCTGGCCAGGGCTGATCAGAGATTTGCTGGTAAGTGTTACCAGTAGTTTCTCGACCCGTTATGAGCCTCACATCGGCACGACTTATCGGTTATTGGGGTCTGACGTTCACCACCCCTAGATCTGATATGCGACGTATCAGACGAACAGACCGGAGTAAGTGTTACTGGTTGGATTCACAGGAGTATGAGCGGGCTAGCTCGTCGATCTTCTGATCGCTCAGTACCCGGATGGTCGTTACGTTTAGCAGACCGCTTGCGGCTTGTGGGTGCTTGATATGATCATCATCTGCTATTGACGAGTCTTTAGAGTCCTACACAGAGGTTTCCTGGCTCAAGCGAAACGAAATAGGAGCGCATATGAGATATGTGCGGGACCGAGAATAATGCGTGTATGTGATACCGCATTTCATTCTCGCGATAAATGTTTCGATTGGTTATATTCGATATGACCTAGTTATCGAATCATTGATTCGATAAATCGATACATTGAATACTAGTCGGTTATGTGCGACATGACCGGATCATTGAATCAAATGTTGATTTAATGATTTAATGTATAATTATATATTTGATATATTACTTTGCATTAACTAGTATTGGTTCACTTTATATAGATTTTCTCACTTGATGTGCAAGTTGTATATGTGATATACTTTTGTGCACATATTTGTATCATGTTTGATGATACTTGATCATTTAGTTAAGTGTATAGAATTAAACCATGGTTAATTTGATAATTAGGGTTTTGCATATTCATTTATTTATTTATTTGTTCATTTATTTATTTAGAAAAGATTGAGATAAGAATGGTGGAGAAGTTTGTTTTTAGTTGAAGCTTCATGAAGCTTTGACTTCTTAACCATTCTTGTCTTCATGCTTAACCCTAACCTATCCAACTAACCATGGTCTATTCTCTACACTCAACTATGGTTTGCTTATGATAAGTATTGAATTATTTTCATTTTAAATCAACACTTATCATATTCTTTCTTCTTCTTGACCTTCTTCTTCAAGAAAGAAACCTTGATGCCATCAATGGCAACTTGAGATCCAAAGTGAGAAATCCAATTCTAAAGTGAACCCACCTCCTATTTCTTCACCCTCTACCTCTTGCCAAGTTGTTTTGGGTGTTTTCTTCACAAGTTTCACCACTTGATGAAAATGGAGCTTGAACTTGTGCAATCTCGACGTAGATCATCTTCGGCACGAAGCCGACGACCTATTCCGCTCACTTCTCCGATGAAGCCGTCGCGAGAGTCCGAGATTCGAGATGGACAGCGAGGGAACGACCACGTGGTGCTAAGGAAGTGGATAACCGGATCTACAAAGGTTGTAACTTCCGATCTTTAGTTAATATGTTAACTAGATTCGTTTTTCGCCTAGGATTCTAGCCGACGATCCGTATTAGCGTTTCTCGGCACCATAATTTTTGTAAATTGGCATGGTTGATGCCTTGTGAGACCACTATAGGGTGCCTAGGAACCTTTCACTGGTATCAGAGCCTAGCTAGAGCCTTAGGCGAAGTCTAGACGGAGTTTGAAGTCCGAACGAACCGAAACCCTAATTCACAAAATGCTCTCTGTACATTTTCTAAAATCTGGGATTTTTCCAAATTAAAAATATGCAGAAAAATCAGCAGGTGATTATAAGAGTTACTGTGAAATTCGACAGCCCAAATCCACCAAGTCGCCGCGGTTCCGCGGCATGAGCATGGCTCATGCGGCGGTTCCGCGGCCTTACGGACTCATTAAACAAAGAATTCTGCACAGTAATTCTTAGCTTCCAGTGCTGGTTTTCCTGGGAATTTTTAATATTTATTCAAGAGTTGAATTTTCTGGGGTTGTTTTGGGGATTCGGTATTTCGATCGGATTATCAAATTTCGTCTTTGTGTATTTCCGGATAATTTTTAGAATATGTTAAAAAGTTCGACCGGATATAAATACCCAATTTTTCCCCTGTCGGGAGATTTCCAAGTGTTGGATTTTTCCGTAGTTTAACGACGTTCTAAGTAGTGCAAGTAACGCGATGGACCCTCTAGAAGACAACAAACCTTAACTCGATTATGTGACCGTCTTGAACTGCCCTTTGAACCTTCGGGTTTGGGGCAGTACGGCGTGCCACATGTGAGGCGTTGGCTTGACCCTTCTACGGCTGGACCGTTGGTACTGAGGCACGAACTGAATGTTGTTAGACTTATTTCATGTGTTGAGCTGTATCGGAAAACTTGGGTATTCGACTGTTCGATCGGAAAGTTTAACATTTTCTGTTTATCTGGAATGTGATACAATAATTGGAATTCACAAACAGTTATGAGATAACTGAATGAATGTTATAAATCTAGCGGTTTAGTTTCACTTTATATTGAAAAGTGTTTTCGATAATGAGACTAAAATGCGGGGTTTATAACTGTTAGGCATGTGATGTCTAAGTATTTCATTTGATTAGGCATATGATGTCTAAAGAGGTTGTGGATTCCAACTGTTGTAGTTTTACACTTTCTTTTCTGAGACCGTAAGTGTAGTATGTTCATATCGCCGGTTTCGTTGCTATACGTCAACAACAATTGGGGTATGCATACTTACTTACGTTGATGACATGTGATGTTATGTGTTGCTGGATATGTTATATTGGATCGTCGTGTTCGAATAGCCGGGGGTTTTTATATGAGATGAGTGTTTTTCTTTTTCATTCATGTAAAAACTTTTATGTAATATTCTTTTATTGGGGCACTTCCAGGTAGCGGAAGATGTCACCCTTTGTATATTATTTACTTTTCCGCATTAGGATAGACCCAAGGAGGGGAGCATAAGTAACCGGGTTCTGGGGTCCAGTGGGAGACCAACTCGAGGAGTCGAGTCCGGGTCTCCTAACCCTAGAATTGGCAGGGTTGCTTGCCGCTTTCGTAGGGGTCTAGGGGTGTGGGATTGGCTATTCATCACGACCGTGGAATCCGTGTTTTATACTGGCTCGTATTGAAAACACGGAAGTCCTAGTATATCCAATGTTTCATATGTTTCTTCTGCTGCGATATCTGTGATGTGCTCATGTGATGTTCTGTGATAGATACTTTATATAGTATATATGATATATTATATAGACGTTACTTATGTTTTACACCCGTACTAGCCCTGCCCCGCTCTGCCGTTAGTTACCTAACCTAACGGTGCACGAGAGGACATCGAGGCGAATGCGGATGGCATAAGTGTACGTCGTATTTATCTGTGATGTTTAGGTACTTAAATGATGGGACTTCATTAATGTGATTAATGAAAGAAAAGAAACCTAAGATGTTGTAGAATCAAATTTAAATAAAACAGGTAGCTACAGTTCTTGCTTTGCATAGCGGTATATATGATATACCCTGCACCTTATTCGATGAGGAAAGGACCGAGATCCCTTCACCGGGAGTGACTCCTTTAGCAGTAACTGGCAGATGCTACACACTCGGTTTGGTTTTGATTGCTTTTAAGAGTTTTTGCTTTGCACAGCGATATATATGATATATCCCGCACCACATTCGACGAGGAAAGGACCGAGATCCCTTCACCGGGAGTGACTCCTTTAGCAAAACTAGAAAAGCCTCAAAATCACTCCATTTCAAAACTTCATTTTGATTCTACAACGATATCAAGTTCATTACGCTCATGGTTTTCAGAAAAACCTGCGTAGCCCTCCGTCATTTCAGATAAGTACTACTTAGTATTCATGCTGCGGTAGTTTGGCCTCCGTCAAGGCGTAGTGTATGGTAGCTAACTAGTGCTTATCTGCTAGCATATTATGCGATTGGATTAGGGTATTCGTACGGCGTAGTTTGGCCTCCATCAAGGGTCGTACGGGTGGGTTTAATTCGATCAAGAAATGACGGGATGAACTTGACTAGCGCCCTGTGGGTAGTTTGGCCTCCGTCAAGGTCACAGGACGCTAGGGGCAAAAGTATTATCGGGAATTTCAAGTGTTGAAATTTGCAATAAGATTGCACACCTTCTATGAGATAGTTGGATCCCGATACCCACTGCGAGTAAGAGTTACTCCTGGGAGAGTTTTGCACACTACAATTAGCCGATCAAGTAGGTGTCTAGAAAGGTGTCAACGGGGTTACGCCTCTGGGAAAACGAGGTTTACATTAATTAGGTTCGTGCGAAAGCACGGGGGACCTCCCTTAAAGTACCGACACTGGCCTGGCTGAAAGATCGACGAAGTTGTAGGGTGTAATTAATCCCAGCTAGTCTTTCCTTTTAGGGTTTGAAGGAAGATTTGATAAAAAGCAGTGGGAGCCATCCTGATTAGATAAGATAAAAACCAATCTGATCTTGCACGAGCATACGCTAAAGTGTTTTCTTCTCTCTCTCTCCAGGTAGCGACCAATTCATGCCCTAATAAAGATAATAATATGGATGTATTGACCGAACCCGCATGTTATACTGTGCAGGGGAACGTTGAACCCGTTCTGTCTTATAAGTGTTATAAGAATGAACAGGAAACAGGAGAATATCTGGATTCTCACATCGCCCAAACGGAGAATATGCATGTTGATGCATCATCTTCGGGTGTGTTTGTCATTGAGAACTGTTTCTCAGTTCACCCTACGTCCTGGGTATTAGATACCGGATCAGGATCCCACATATGTAAGATGTTACATGGGCTGCGAAAAGGTAGAGAACTGGGAAAAGGTGATCATTCCGTTCAAGTAGGGAACGGTGCAAATGTTGCAGCCAAAGCAGTTGGCGAATATCACCTAGTATTACCAAGTGGTGATACAATAATTCTGAATGAGTGCTATTATATACCGAACATGATGTGCAACATTATATCAGTTTCTTTATTGAGTAAAGAAGGATATAATTTTGTAGTACAGGATAATGTTATGAACATATTCCTAGATCAAAAGTTGATTGCATCAGGCTCGTTACATAATGGCATATTCATTCTAAATCAAAATACAGTCCTCAATATACAAAACACACACAAGAGGAAAAGTTCAGAAATGAATGAATCCTACTTGTGGCATTGTAGACTTGGTCATATCAATGCGACACGACTGGCTAAGTTACATAAGGATGGTTATTTGAATCCGTTCGAATTATCATCTTATGATACTTGCCATTCATGTCTCAAAGGAAAAATGACCAAAGCTCCGTTTAGTGGACACGGAGAAAGAGTTACTGAACTCTTACGACTGGTACATAGTGATGTATGCGGTCCCATGTCTACCCATGCCAGGAATGGTTCTTCGTACTTCGTTACATTCACTGACGATCTCTCTAGATTCGGATATGTGTTCCTGATGAAACACAAATCAGAAGCTTTTGAGAAATTTAGAGAATATAAACAAGAAGTAGAGAACCAAACGGGCAAAAGTATTAAGATCCTTCGATCTGATCGAGGAGGAGAATACTTAAGTAACGAATTCAGAGATTATCTAAAAGAGAATGGGATTCTCTCTCAGCTTACTCCTCCTTATACACCACAGCACAACGGTGTATCGGAGCGGAGAAATCGCACCCTATTAGATATGGTGCGCTCTATGATGAGTGCAGCTGAGTTAACTATTTCCTTCTGGGGATATGCACTGGAGACTGCTGCATACCTATTGAATAGAGTTCCAACCAAATCAGTGCCTACCACTCCATATGAGATATGGAATGGCAAGAGACCATGTCTTAATTTTATTCAGATATGGGGTTGTCCGGCCTATGTTAAAACACAAAATCCGGACAAGCTCGAGGCAAGGTCTGTTCTATGTAAGTTTGTTGGATATCCCAAACATTCGCGAGAGTATATCTTCTACCACTCCGAGGAACAAAAAGTGTTTGTTTCTCGACATGCCACTTTCTTAGAAAAGAGTTTTCTTATGAAACAGGCAAGTAGCATTGAGGTAGAACTGGAAGAGGTTCCAGCAACACAAACTGTAACAGAAGACTTGGTAGAACCAGAGGATTCAGTAGAACTCGACGAACCCCAGCCTCTCCGCCGATCTAGTAGGGTATCTCATCCACCTGAGAGATACTACGGTTTTCTCATTGACGGTGGAAGCGAGGATTGCATCATGGAGGATGATGACCCAACTAGCTTCGAGCAGGCCATCACGAGTAGGGACTCAGTGAAATGGCTGGATGCTATGCGGTCCGAGATGGAATCCATGTACACCAACAAAGTATGGACTTTGGACGTTGCTCCTGAAGGGGTAAAACCCATTGGGAGCAAGTGGATCTTCAAGAAGAAACTTGGTGTAGATAGGAAAGTGGAGACTTTCAAAGCTAGACTTGTTGCAAAGGGTTTTCGTCAAAGACCAGGTGTGGACTATGACGAAACCTTTTCTCCAGTGGCTATGCTTAAATCCATCCGGATCATGCTTGCCATCGCTGCTTATCATGATTACGAAATCTGGCAAATGGATGTTAAGACTGCCTTTTTAAATGGTGATTTAGAAGAGTGCGTGTACATGACTCAGCCAGAGGGCTTCGTAGACAGTGGGAGCAGCGGGAAGGTGTGCAAGCTGCTTAAATCCATTTATGGATTAAAGCAAGCATCGCGGAGTTGGAACATCTGTTTTGACGTCGTTATCAAAGAGTTTGATTTCGTCAAAAATCCAGATGAACCTTGTATCTACAAGAAGGTGGCAGAGAGTAAGGTTGTCTTCCTCGTATTGTACGTAGACGACATACTCTTGATAGGAAATGATATTCCTATGCTGCAATCGGTCAAGCTCTTCTTATCACAAAGATTCTCAATGAAAGATCTTGGTGATGCCTCCTGCATATTGGGAATTAGGATCTATAGAGATAGATCCAAACGGATTTTGGGATTTTCCCAATCCAGGTACATTGACACCATACTAAAGAGGTTTAGTATGGAAGAGTCCAAGCGTGGGAACTTGCCCACGATCTCTGGAGTCACTCTCTCCAAAGAGATGTCTCCCAAGACTGATTTGGAGAGAGCTCGCATGCAAGGGATACCTTATGCTTCGGCAGTAGGCTCTATCATGTATGCGATGCTATGTACCAGACCCGATGTAGCATACTCACTAAGTATAGTAAGCAGGTATCAAGCCGATCCTGGAGAGAGTCACTGGACAGCTGTGAAGAGCATTCTCAAGTACTTACGAAGGACTAGAGATATGTTCTTGGTGTATGGTAACGGGGAGCTCCAAGTGGAGTCCTTTACCGATTCGAGCTTCCAGAGTGATAAGGACGACTTTAAGTCGCAGTCGGGCTTTGTCTTTACCCTTTACGGAGGGGCGGTTAGCTGGAAGACTTCCAAGCAGGAAACCGTGGCAGACTCGACGATGGAGGCTGAATACATCGCTGCCAACGATGCTGCCAAAGAGGCTGTCTGGATCAAGAAGTTCATTACTGAACTTAGAGTGGTTCCATCCATTGAGCATCCAATACCTTTGTATTGCGATAACAATGGAGCGGTGGCTTTGGCCAAGGAACCCAGGTCCCATCAGCGATCCAGGCATATTCTGAGGCGGTATCACCTGATCCGGGAGATAGTTGATCGCCGGGAGATCGAGGTCAGGAGTGTTGACACAAAGAACAACACTGCGGATCCACTCACGAAGGCCATTCCCCAGATACCGCCTCAGATGACAAAGTGATAGAGATGTTTCCTATCACGTTGCTTTTGAAGACTAAGTGCGAGATCAACTTGGTCAACAGGAATGGCTTCTTCTATAGTTTGCAATTCTTCCCAATACCCAGATAAGAGGGTGTGAAACTCCTGAATAGAACGATCGTCTTGCCGAGCATCCTGAAGGGCCCGATGTAGTTGGTATTCACGAGCAGCTCCAGTTTGAACATACATGCGACTGAGAGGGAGCCAATTGATCGCGAGAAGTAGTCAAATGTCCAATGGAAAGGAGAATGGGAATTACAACTGAGCGCAATATATATGCCATAATTTGTTAATTAGTTCGAATCTATTGATTACTAGTCAGATGAGACTCACCATCGGAAAGGGAGGACGAGGAGGATCCTGGAGTGTGAACTGTAGCAATGGGGCACTTTGTGGAGCCATCAATAACCCCTAAAGTGCAAAAACCCGAAGATTATACTACAAGGTGAGAGCCCAGGCAGTATAATTTGTGGGACCGGTGGGTCAAACATCCAGAAAGGGAAAGGTGTATAGTGTTAAGAATATGTATGCCCTAGAGGCCATTATTGTACATGTGATGTATATTATAGAGGATGCTTGGACATATATAGAGAGGACTTTCTTGCTCGACATGATAGTATGCTATCTGGTTACTCTTTATCTTAACATGTTGACTGGTATTCTTTACTGTCTTGCTCTCACATGTTGATAAAGCCCTTAGGATATGTACTTGACTACCAGGACTATGATGAGATCAAAGTAGTGGGGCCAGGGTGGTCCAAAAGTACATCCTTTAATCAGTTCCTAGTCGAGCGAATATCAAGACTAGGGCGTCGATATTCCGGAGTAGACTAGTGTGTGCGTTTCTTATCCCTTAGAGGGCGATGGTTGATCACACGACCATTGGTGTGTGACATCAAAGATTGTACACAGGTGCTCATTTGAGAATGGGTACACCGAACATGACTTGCCGAGAACTCCTAGTTGGTAGTATACCTATCGTCAGATAGAAGTCTTCTGGTGACACTGGTACAGGTTAGCCTATAAACCCAAGATTGTCATAGAGTCTTGTGTGGCTGTGGCTCCTACTGTGCTTTGATTTCCTCCCTACCACGGCTCAAAGGAGTCGTGCAAACAGGTGGATTTTGGGTACAGTCCCGAGTCACATGGAGGCAATGAGCGATAGGAGGGGTTTCGTCTCTCCCGGTATTGGGGGTTGATGTTGCACTATGATCGATTGGCTATAACTGGAAGTCCCTGGCCAGGGCTGCTGCCGAGATTTACTGATAAGAGTTATCAGTAGTTTCTCAAACCGTTATAAGCCAGACATTGGCATGACTTATCACGTTACTGGGGTCTGACGTTTACCACCCCTAGACATGATATGCGATATATCAGATGAAAAGACCGGACTGTACGGTAGTGTTACTGATAGACTTTATGGAGAGTATGGACGAGCTTGCTTGTTGATCTTCATATCGCTCAATACCCGGGTAGCTGTTACGTCCAGCTAGTACCGCTGACGGCTTGTAGGTGATTGATGTGATCATCACCTACTGCTGGCGTATTGACGAGTCTTTAGAGTCCCACACAGAAGTTTCCTGGTTCGAGCGAAATGAAGTAGGGCACATATGTTGATATGTGAGTGGGCCTGATTAAATACGTGTATGTGATACCGTATTGTAATCTGGCAGTTATCTGATATTGGTCAGGTTATATGTGATATAACCGGATTATCGAATCAAGTGTTGGTTTGATTGTGATATTCAGATTAATGATATTAGTCGGTTATATGTGATATAACCGGATTATTATATAAAGTGTTGATTTAATAATGTGATATATATTATATGTGATATAATTATATCTTAACTAATATTATTAGCTCACTAATTGCTTTATTTATATATACATATATATTAATGTATATTTGATATATATAAATATATATTATTATATGAAGCATGGCATGTTTTTCTATTTTAAGAAAATAGAAAAATGTGGTGTAAATTGTGGAGATATTTGTGGAATGGGCAAGGCATGGGTTTTATTATTTGTATATTAGTCTTGACTCACTATTCAAGCGTGGTTGCAATTTAGAATTGCAATTTTATTCCATGCTTGAATAAGTGAGGAAAGAGAGAGCCATTTTGAGTTTACTCTCATCATTTTCATTCTTCATGCCTTAGCCATTTCTTGAGCTCTAGCTCTCTCTTGCTCTCTACAATTTTCTTCACCTCACTTCCAAGTTCAAACCCTCACATGTGATGTGAATCGTTGAACTTGAGAAAACCCTAGTGAGCAAATTAAACCCCTACTTCACCATCACACATTAGATTAGCAATTTGATGTGGAGTGTTGCCTTCACTAATGAGATTAGTGAAGGGTTAGCTTGAGCTTGTGGACTTCGGGTGGATCGTCTTTGGCGCGAAGATCACGAAGGGGGTTCTTTCATCTTAAAGAGGAGCCTAGTGAGGTCGCGTAGACCACAACCCGGAGCTACTGAAGAGAAGGACTCGAACTACAAACGTTGTATGCTCTTTTCTTCTCTTTAGTTCATCACATCACAAAGGCAATGTTAGTTGTATGTATGCCCTAGAGGCCAGTATTGTACAGATGATGTATATTATATTGGATGCTTGGACATATATAGAGATGACTTTCTTGCTCGATATGATAGTATGCTATCTGGTTACTCTTTATCTTAACATGTACACTAGTCTCTTTAAACTGTCTTATGGTTACATGTTGGTAAAGCCCTTAGGATGTGTACATGACTACCTGGACTATGATGCAGATCATACTAGTGGGGACATGATAGTCCATAAGTACATCCTTCAAGGTCCCTAGTCGTGGGTGTATCGAGACGGAGCATCGATATACCAGAGTAGACTAGCGTATACGCTTCTCGATCCATGAGATGGGCGATGGATGATCCCATATCCATTGGTGTTTGACATCAGAGATGGTGTACGGGTGCTCAGTGGAGACTGGGTACACTGGACGGACTCGCCGAGAACTCCCAGATGGTATTATACCTCACGTCAGATGGCAGTTCTCAGGTGACACTTGTACAGGTTAGTCTGTAGACCCGAGATCGTCATAGAGTCTTGTGTGATTCCCACTGTGCTTTGATCTCCACCTTACCATGTCCATGAGGGCGTGCAAAACGGTGGTCTTTGGGTACAGTCCCGAGTCACATGGAGGCAATGAGCGATAGGAGGGGTTTCGTCTCTCCCGGTATTGGGGGTTGATGTTGCGCTGTGCTCGATTGGCCGTAACAGGGAAGTCCCTGGCCAGGGCTGATCAGAGATTTGCTGGTAAGTGTTACCAGTAGTTTCTCGACCCGTTATGAGCCTCACATCGGCACGACTTATCGGTTATTGGGGTCTGACGTTCACCACCCCTAGATCTAATATGCGACGTATCAGACGAACAGACCGGACTGTACGGTAAGTGTTACTGGTTGGATTCACAGGAGTATGAGCGGGCTAGCTCGTCGATCTTCTAATCGCTCAGTACCCGGATAGCCGTTACGTTTAGCAGACCACTTGCGGCTTGTGGGTGCTTGATATGATCATCATCTGCTATTGACGAGTCTTTAGAGTCCTACACAGAGGTTTCCTGGCTCAAGCGAAACGAAATAGGAGCGCATATGAGATATGTGCGGGACCGAGAATAATGCGTGTATGTGATACCGCATTTCATTCTCGCGATAAATGTTTCGATTGGTTATATTCGATATGACCTAGTTATCGAATCATTGATTCGATAAATCGATACATTGAATACTAGTCGGTTATATGCGACATGACCGGATCATTGAATCAAATGTTGATTTAATGATTTAATGTATAATTATATATTTGATATATTACTTTGCATTAACTAGTATTGGTTCACTTTATATGGATTTTCTCACTTGATGTGCAAGTTGTATATGTGATATACTTTTGTGCATATTTGTATCATGTTTGATGATACTTGATCATTTAGTTAAGTGTATAGAATTAAACCATGGTTAATTTGATAATTAGGGTTTTGCATATTCATTTATTTATTTATTTGTTCATTTATTTATTTAGAAAAGATTGAGATAAGAATGGTGGAGAAGTTTGTTTTTAGTTGAAGCTTCATGAAGCTTTGACTTCTTAACCATTCTTGTCTTCATGCTTAACCCTAACCTATCCAACTAACCATGGTCTATTCTCTACACTCAACTATGGTTTGCTTATGATAAGTATTGAATTATTTTCATTTTAAATCAACACTTATCATATTCTTTCTTCTTCTTGACCTTCTTCTTCAAGAAAGAAACCTTGATGCCATCAATGGCAACTTGAGATCCAAAGTGAGAAATCCAATTCTAAAGTGAACCCACCTCCTATTTCTTCACCCTCTACCTCTTGCCAAGTTGTTTTGGGTGTTTTCTTCACAAGTTTCACCACTTGATGAAAATGGAGCTTGAACTTGTGCAACCTCGACGTAGATCATCTTCGGCACGAAGCCGATGACCTATTCCGCTCACTTCTCCGATGAAGCCGTCGCGAGAGTCCGAGATTCGAGATGGACAGCGAGGGAACGACCACGTGGAGCTAAGGAAGTGGATAACCGGATCTACAAAGGTTGTAACTTTCGATCTTTAGTTAATATGTTAACTAGATTCGTTTTTCGCCTAGGATTCTAGCCGACGATCCGTATTAGGGTTTCTCGGCACCATAATTTTTGTAAATTGGCATGGTTGATGCCTTGTGAGACCACTATAGGGTGCCTAGGAACCTTTCAGGCAAACCCTAATAATCTAGTAAAGATCTTGTTAGTCTAACTTAGCACCTAATAAATTTTAAAATTTGGCATGCTTGATGCCTCTAGAACCTCTTGGTGGTGCTAAGATCGACTTTCATGGTATCAGAGCCAAGCTAGAACATTAGGGTAGCTTGTAGCGACGTTAGAAATCCGCCGTTTTTGTCGCATAAAAACTGTCGATAAAAACAGTTTCAAAAAATAATATTTTAAGTTGTTTGCACACCCCGCGGGCTCACGGTTTGAATCGAGAAGCCGCGGGGTGGAGCATGCGCACCCTGGGGATACCCCTGGGAGACCAGAGGCCAGACCCAGACCCCAAGACCACCACAAGGTGTCCTTGGTGGTGGGTGACCCGAGAGCACCCCAACTGGGTGCTCTCGGGTCTGCCTACCCTAGGGGCCACTTTGTGGTGGCCCGTGGGGGTAGGTACCCCCCCCCCGAGGCCTCCCATTCAATAGTTAATTTTGGTATCTTCTCTTCCGTGAAGATTCGGGCGGGTTTCGAGTTCGTTTCGACTCCCGAATTGGCTTAAAACGATCGTTTGTGGAACTTTAGCTCACTGGATTTTTTAAAGTTTTAGAAAAATTGGGTTAGTTTGCTAATTGCGTGCGGAATTCTAATGTCGTGGTTACTATATAAGCTTTATGATGTGTGATACAATTATTAGAATCCGTATTAATTAGTTTTGTGAAAACTAGTTAGTATATTATAAAGCTAGCCGTTTAGTCTCAATTTATCGATTGCTACGAAGTTTTGATTCGGATCAAAACACCGTCGCAATTGCGTATTGTACGCGATCACTAAGTCGGGAATCTTGTTGAATTATCCGACAACCAATTAAAAAGAGTTTTCAATTTGAGACTAAAATGCAAGTTTTATAAATTAGGCATGAAATCCGGAATATGAGATATTCTGGGTTTATGATGTCTAAGGAAATTGCGGATTCTAAATATTGTAGTTTTCTGTTTCTTTTTCTGCAATCGTAAGTGTAATATGTGGGGTATCCCAATCTCGTTGCTATATGTCAACGAGTTTTAGAGATACACATATTTGCTTACGTTGATGATATGTGATATCATGTGTTGCTGTTGATATGATTCGTTGGATCGTCATGAAAGAATAGCCGGGGTTTTTATGTGTGATAAGAGTTTTTATTTTCATTCATGTAAAATTTATATGTAATATTCATTTATTGGGGCACTTCCGGGTTGAGGATAATGTCACCGTTGTTGTATAATATTTACTTTTCCGCATTAGGACAGACCCAAGGCGGGGAGCACAAGTAACCGTGGTCTAGAGTCCAGTGGGAGACCCTCTCAAGGAGTTGAGATCGGGTTTCCTAACTCTAGAACTGGCAGGGTTACTTGTCGCTCTCGTAGGGGTCTAGGGATGTGGGTTTGGCTATTCATCACGACTGTGGAATCCGTGTTTTACATTACTGGCTAAATTTAAAACACGGACATCCTAGTATATCCAATATTTCATATATTGCTTATGCTGCTTAATTTTGTGATTTTGATCATATAACCGCGTGAGACGAATGTAATATTATATATACGATATATAATAAACGTTGCTTACGTTTTACACCCGCGCTAGTCCAGCCCCCGCTATGCAGGTAGTTAAGTAACCTAACGGTGCATGACAGGGCTCCATGGCGAATGCGGATGACATAAGCGTATGTTCTATTTTCGTTTCATTTTTCTGTAATGTTTAGGAAACATTAATTGTTGGGACTTCATTAATGAGATTAATGAAAAGAAAGAAACCAAAAAATGTTGTAGAATCAAACTTTTAAAAAGGGTAGCTCTAGTTTTTGCTTTGCATAGTGGTATTCCTTGATGAATATCCAGCACCTCATTCGATGAGGAAAGAGCCGAGATCCCTTCACCGGGAGTGACCTCTTTAGCAAAACTAACAAATGCTATAACTCACTCGGTGTTGTTTTTGATTGCTTCTCTAGTTCTTATTTTTCATAGTAGTGTTCTTGAATATCCTGCACTTCATTCGATGAGGAAAGAGCCGAGATCCCTTCACCGGGAGTGACCTCTTTAGCAAAACTAGCAAAGCCTCAAAAACACTCCATTTCAAAAACATTAGATTCTACAACGATATCAAGTTCATTACGCTCATGGTTTTCTTAAAAACCTTCGTAGCCCTCCGTCATTTCAGATAAGTACTATTTAGTATATGTGCTACGTTTGTTGACCTTAACCAAGGCGTAGTGTGCGATAGCTAATTAGTGCTTATCTGCGGCATGTGATGCGATTGGATTAGGGTAGTCGTGCGGCTTTGTTGACCTTAGCCAAGGGTCCCACGGGTGGGTTTAATTCAATTAAGAAATGATGGGTTGAACTTGGATAGCACTTATGATTTATTGACCATAGCCAGGGTCATAAGTTGCTAGGGGTAAAAACCATTATCGATAATTTCAAGTGTTGAAATTTGCAATGAGATTGCATACCTTCTATATGATAGTTGGATCCCAATACCCACTGTGAGTAAGAGTTACTACTGGGAGAATTTTGCACTTTACAATTAACTAATCCAGTAGGTGTCTAAAAAGGTGTCAACGGGGTTATGCCTCTAGCAAAACGAGGTTTATTTTAATTAGGTCCGTGCGAAAGCACGGGGAACCTCCCTCGGAGTACTGATACCTGCCTGGCCGAACGATTGGCGAACCTGTAGGGTGTAATTAATCCCGGCCAATCTTACCTTTTATGGTTTGAAGGAAGATTTGATAAAAAACAGTGGGAGCCATCCTGATTAGATAAGATAATAACGAATCTAATCTTGCAAAGAGTGCACGCTAACGTGTTTCCTTCTCTCTCTCTCTCTCCATGCAGCAACCAATGTCAGGCCTTAATCAAGATAATAATATGGACGTATTGACCGAACCCTCCTTTTATACAGGGCTAGGGAACGTTGGTCCCGCTCTATCTTATGAATGTCATAAGTCTGAGGAAGGGATAGAGGAATGTTAGGATTCCCGCACCACCCGTATGAAGAAACAACATGTTGATGCATCTTCTTGGGGTGTGTTCGTTACTGAGAACTGTTTCTCAGTTTGTTCTACGTCCTGGGTATTGGATACCGGATCAGGATCCCACATATGTAATTTGTTACATGGGCTAAAGAAATGTAGAGAACTAGGAAAGGGTGATAAATCCCTAACAGTAGGGAATGGTGCAATTGTTGCAGCCAAGGCAGTTGGCGATTATCACCTTGTATTGCCAACTGGTAATACATTGATTCTGAACGACTGTTACTATGTACCAAAGATGATGTGCAACATTATATCGGTTTCTTTGCTAACTAAAGAAGGATACAATCTCACATTAGAGGATAATGTTATGAACATTTTCCAGAATTGTAACACCCAGCCCTTTTTATACCAATATTCGTGTTTCTCGTTAACTTATATGATTTTACTTTATTTATAATTATTTATTAGTTTATTTATTTTAAAACTCCTTTTTAAACCCAAACCCAAACTATATTTTATTTTCCTCAGCCCAAACACTTAATTTCCCGGCCAATCTTCTCAGCCCAAGCAAACAAATAAAAGGAAATTTATTTTAACCCAGCCCACTCCCTTTCTTTATCAAATCCCCACAGGCCCGGCCCTCACTTCCTTTTCCCCACAATTCTTTTATTTTACTCCTGGCCCACACCCAGCCCAAGCCCGCTTCACCCTCACCCGCGCCTCCTACCCGACCCGGCCCGCTACCCAACCCTTCTTCTCCAACGGCTCTCTCCCAAGATTCCCGCCCGCTGTCCCCCGATCCGCTCCCTCCGCCGACGCCCACGCTCGCGAGCGTTACCCACGACGCGCGCCTCGTCGCTCTTTCTCTCTCCCTCACTCCCATCACTCCTCACTCTCTCAGACCCCCTTCTCCTCTTCTCCCTCTACTCCCTCACCCAACCCACAGCACCCCTCGAGTTCACCTGCACGCCTCCGTCACCGAGCACCCAACGCCGCTCGTTCTGACGGCGACGACTACGACCTCTTACCCTCCTCCCTCGTTCACTACCCCACACCAACAGAACTCCCTCGCAACCTCACCCCTCAATAGAGCTCAAACTCCCCTACACACCCGAGCTCGGCCACCGTATCTCGTGCCGGCGAGCCTCCCCTGCACCCTCCTCGTCAACATCATCATCATCATCGTCGTAATCCCTATCTCTCTCTCTACACTTCTCACTCCCTCTCTCAATCTCCTCATCTCTCTGATCTCTCCCTTCCTCTGTTCTCTATCTCTCCCTCACTCTGTTTCTCCCTCCTCCTCACTCTCTCTCTCTATATCACTCACTCTCTCTCTCTTTCTCAATCTCTCTCTCTCTCTCTGTTCCCTCTCATCTCACTCTCTCACTCTAAATCTCCCTCCCTCTAACTCTCTACCTCTCTCTCTTCCTCACCCTCTCTCTGTTCTCTCTCTCTTTCTCACTCCCTGCTCTCTCTGATTCTCTCTCTCTCCCTGCACACACTCTCTCTCTAAATCTCACTCTCCCCCTCTCCGCAACGTCTCTCTACAACTCCATAACCAACCAACGACGGAGCCATAACATCGCCGAGCTCGCAGCCGTCTCAGTTACAAGTCATTGTACTAGTCGTTGCCGTGTCGCACGTGTGTCGTTTCCGCTGTCGTGTGCCCCAAAAACGTCTCCAGGCAAGTTCTCTACTTGCTTCATGCTAATCTATTTATGTTACAAATCCAAATCGTATAAATTGCAATATTACTATTCGTGATAACGTACACTATTTACCTGTTCGATGTATGGCCCCAATGAAAATACTTGCTTAATTTGGCGGAATTAAATTGTATAATCTGGCCCGTATGGCTATGAATCTAGTGTGTGAGTTTCGTTGAAAAATATGACCGTTAACGACTAAAACGACTACCCCCAAGTTTACTCGCAAAACTGGAATTTTCTTGTACCTGAAAACCGTTAAAATTACCATAAATTATTTACATACTGGAATGATGTGTTCGAGGGCTCAAATCGAAGCCGACTCGACTAACTATAATCCTATGTAAGTTTCTAAATATTTCTGCACTTAAACTGTGACAATATTTGGATCGGAGTGCGACTCTGGACTGCAGTCCAGAGCAACTCTATTTACTGGGTGCTGTCCCGTAATGGGTACCACACTGTTTCCTTAACTCATAGGTTGTGGAACTCCACTGTTTAGTAAAGGTGAATCTGTTAGCTAGACAACACAAGTGGTTTCATCCTGTTTCGTCATCATTTGCTATTTAACCTGTAATTTAAAAGATCGGGACGTATAACAGTCCCAACAGAATCAGAATTGACACACCAGTATTGAATAGTGTATATCTCCTGACGTACAGACGCGATTGAAGGTCCGTAAGTTGAGTTGAAAACCTTACTGAAAACCCTAGATTTCATCCGACTGTAGCGTCGCTAAAAACTGAATCCAGATGGGATTAAAATGCGTTGCGAAACGGACTTCCGAATCTGAAACCGGATTTCCAGCCGTGAACGTTTAAAATGAAATGGCTATAATTAGTGATCCTGGAACCCGATTGGCATGAAACCAAATTCGCTGGATAGATAACTGAACATACTAATTATTCCCCGTTCATCGTTTCACTAAACTGTAACCGTATGATTTATGATAAATTATGCAAGTGGTAGATTATTGGTTCATGACACCCTAATTATGCTTTACATACTGTTTACGCATCTTATCATACACATGTCACTACATTGATAACCTAGTGATAACGTGCATTACCCAGTGTTAGGTATTAGTGATGATTGTGTCAAGTACGTTAGTGTTCGTGTATCAGTGAATAAGTGAAAGTGATACGTACTTGTACACAATCGGTGAACCTTATGATTCTATTGCATTGTCGACGTCTGTGGGACGCGTGTGTGACTATAAGTGGTATGGGACACTTATGGAAACTCTTGCATGGGTGTCACAGATAAGACACCAGACACTGCCAGTTATCTTAGATATTAGTCGGGACGTGCTTGATGGAGGTCCTGCCTCCAGTTCTCGTGCAGACTTGTCACAGACCGATTAGTATTTGAGATTATGGTTAGCGTTTGATGTAGACCACGGGGTGTGGGGTAGTTTGAGTGTGAGTTCAACAAAATCTCGGGAGTCCCTTGCCGGCTTATATATATGGAGATTTATAGGGTACATGATTATTACCGTGAGTTACATGTTGGGCCCGTGGTCCCTTGCCCTTGGGTTCTACCCTTGGGTGGAGGACACTCGCGAGTGGTTGACTCTCACACTTGGACTGACGATAGGCTTAGGACCTGTACAGTGAGACTTAGAGACTGATAGGGATGATAGCATCGATATACATACTTACCGTGTTGGCATATGTGGCATATCATTCTACTGCTTTTACTGTTCCATTGCATTGATTACTGCATGTTCATACCTATACCGTCATTGATTTACTGTTACATATATTTATTATCACTTTTAGAGTTGTCACTTAGATTTATATATTATATTGCTATTGTGTCGCTCTGACGACCTGAGTATGCATGCTCAGTGTGAGGAGAAGATTTAGCCTGGACCGGGATTAGACGTGCATTACGGACATCTTGATTTGCTATCCAGAATTATACCCTTTTGTTTCCCCATCAGGTCAGTTCTTTATATTGTTTCATTTCAGTTACTGCATTTCTCATTACCTGCGCATTATTTACTGATTACCATGTAAAGCTAGAAGCCGAAGTGTGACTACGGCAGGACATTTCCTTGACCGTAGGAGCATGGATGGCCTTGTCAACCCCTCGTATTCCGTATTTTGGGAAGCGGGGCGTGACATGGTTTAGTTGGTATCAGAGCCAGGTTTTGCTTCGATTGGGATTGCAGTTTTCCGTGTATAGCTTGACAATCTAAGACATCCCTCAGTCTAGGTTGTAAACTTGTTATTCTTGATCCATATTCACATTGAGTGTTCTGCTATCCATTCACTAGGGTTTCGGGTGACTTGGCAAGGTTACGTGGTTGTAATTGCACTACCGTACTCTGTTTAAGTGACTTAGAATCCTACCGTTGATTTTCCACTTGTAATGAATTTCATCACATCTGATACTCTTGAATCTTTGTCCAATCCATATTATATTCTTATAGCTTATGCCTTATATCATCCTCAAAATTATTGTTTCAGGATCATGTCTTCCAACAACTCTTCCTCTATCTCCACTCCCCAGAATCAGAACATTGAGATTCTGAGTGTACTGCAAGGTCTGAAGGAAGCCCAGGAGCGAACAAACGACTTATTAGCTGAAGGACTGAGAAGGCAGGTGAATCAGGCACCAGCGGGAGTCTCCAATTATAAAGGGATCCCGGTTAGACGAGGAAAAGAGAAGAAGATGAAGCGCCAATTTGTTTCCCCGCGACAGAAGCAGCAGAAGAACCCATGTTGTGGGTACTGTAAGAGGCCAGGACATCTTCAGAGGGATTGTCGCCGCGCCCAAGGGAAATGTCTGATTTGCGGATCCAGCGAACATCTTATCAACAGTTGCCCAAAAAGGAAGGAGCTACAAGGAGAAGACTCATCCACACTCTCCACTTCTGCCAAGTGGTGATTATTGCGTAGTTCGAACCTCGAGGATAAGGCGGATCCAGCCCAGGATTCAACTCGCGTGACAAGAATGCAGCGGTCTAGTAGTCAAAGAAGAATTTTCATGTTTTCTACTTTCAATAATAATGTTGTCACCCTCTTATAAATATTTCTTTCCGTTTGAAATCTTGTATCTGTCGAACTTTTAGTTGAATGCAATAAAACTTGAATCGTAATATATGTATCATTCTCTTGTTCTTCCCCTTATTCATACTATTCATTATCACAGCATTTTAATCTTGATTTTTCAGTTCCTGCCACCGCATATCTTTCTATACTTCGTACACTTAGCTATTTTCTTGATGTATTCCACTGTCTAATCATGACTCCTTCTTTTCAGGCCATGGCCCACCCTGGAGCAGCGCCGCATTTGGATGAGGATTCACAGTCATGCGTTTTCTTAGACCACACGCTGATGAGTTCTGACGATGAGATCAACGGTTCCCAGGTCATTTTCGGAAACAGCGAGTCAGAGGACGAAGGAGCAGCCGCCCCAGAGTTTGACATGATAGGCGATTCCGACGAAGAGGAAGGAGACCCTGAAGAGAACCCGATAAAAGAAGTTCCCGAGGATGAACCGATAGAAGAAAATCCAGTGGAGGAAAATCCCATGGAAGAGAATCCAGAAGAAGAGAATCACATGGAATCAGACCTCGATGAAGAAGCTCCAGCCGAGGAAGAAGGACCAGAAGATCAAGACCCTGCTGTGGAAGAACTCCCAATGGCGATCCCTGTGAGGCGCTATGGAAATGGACGCCCCTACCTGAGCGTGCGAGCCTACCGCAACCTGCTGAATCTCCACAACCGCGACTGACGGGATTTCTTTTAGAAGTTGTCTTTTCTGGCCAAATAAATCTGTGTATAGTTTAGGGCCACCTTCCGTCTTTGAGAATGCTTTGTTTAAAATCTTCTGGAATAAAATAAATTGCTGAGTTCGCTAATCTTTCGATCTTCTTAGTTCACTTGCTGCTTAATCATTTCTCCTATACAATTATTTTCCTACTGAGGTCTGTCTACCCCTACTCCTTACATTGCCTTAACCCTCACTCGGATTAACCAGTACCACACCCGATCTTTTAGAGGTCCACCCTTCATCCTTCGTCTGTGCCCCGTTTGAGATCCTTCTGGGAGGAGAACATTTATTGTGAAATTTCCGAGTTAGCTAACTCTTCAAATTTTTGATTCATATGACCTACCGACTGTTATCCTCCCCATATTTTTTCCCCTAGTAGTCCTTGCTGCTCACCCTTACTTCGTGTGCTGACCCGATCCCAATCTCCTTAACATTCAGCCTAAAGCCGCCATACTCCAACCTTTGAATGATCCACACTTCCTTGTAATCCTTACCCTAGCTAGCCCTATACATTTTTGTGTGTTTTCCTATTACCCTATATATATTTAGGGACTTTATCATTCGAAATTTGGTTTTCATTATCTTGTATTTGTCGAAGAGTGCGTGTTATTGACTACTTAATTTTATGTATTTCAAAGCACACTACTATTATCCTCATTTTTCAGTAGCGCAACCTTACACCGCGCATAATTTTTGTTCCATGTTTCTTATTTTCACTATATGAGTTTTCTAAGTTATTTTAAAACTATTTGATCGATACAATATCCTAAAATGTTTTAACCAACAAACAAATCTTTCACTATTTTATTGTCGTTACTTTATTTTCGGGTATTGTGTCTATGGTTACTATTATAAATGGTTGTGCCTTATACCTATAAATTCTGATGGGCTACTTTTGATATACTTATATGTGCATATATCTGGGTTTCGATTTTTATCGAGCACGTCTTGAATATTATTGTTCGTTATTGTTATTTATATTCTCGTATACATGTAGTATGCCCTCATAAATGTTCCTGTCTATTACTTAGAACTATCCTTGTGTATGTTATTCCTATATAGTATATACCTTCAAATTTCTTCATCCGCCTATTTCAAGTAAATCATCTTGTGTTAGTTGCGATATAGTAGCTTTCGCTTATTATTTTTAATTTGTCGTTTATTTTAAATTTCAAGGACGAAATTTTTATAAGGGTGGTATGATGTAACACCCAGCCCTTTTTATACCAATATTTGTGTTTCTCGTTAACTTATAAGATTTTACTTTATTTATAATTATTTATTATTTTATTTATTTTAAAACTCCTTTTTAAACCCAAACCCAAACTATATTTTATTTTCCTCAGCCCAAACACTTAATTTCCCGGCCAATCTTCTCAGCCCAAGCAAACAAATAAAAGGAAATTTATTTTAACCCAACCCACTCCCTTTCTTTATCAAATCCCCACAGGCCCGGCCCTCACTTCCTTTTCCCCACAATTCTTTTATTTTACTCCTGGCCCACACCCAGCCCAAGCCCGCTTCACCCTCACCCGCGCCTCCTACCCGACCCGGCCCGCTACCCAACCCTTCTTCTCCAACGGCTCTCTCCCAAGATTCCCGCCTGCTGTCCCCCGATCCGCTCCCTCCGCCGACGCCCACACTCGCGAGCGTTACCCACGACGCGCGCCTCGTCGCTCTTTCTCTCTCCCTCATTCCCATCACTCCTCACTCTCTCAGACCCCCTTCTCCTCTTCTCCCTCTACTCCCTCACCCAACCCACAGCACCCCTCGAGTTCACCTGCACGCCTCCGTCACCGAGCACCCAACGCCGCTCATTCTGACGGCGACGACTACAACCTCTTACCCTCCTCCCTCGTTCACTACCCCACACCAACAGAACTCCCTCGCTACCTCACCCCTCAATCGAGCTCAAACTCCCCTGCACACCCGAGCTCGGCCACCGTATCTCGCGCCGGCGAGCCTCCCCTGCACCCTCCTCGTCAACATCATCATCATCGTCATCGTAATCCCTATCTCTCTCTCTACACTTCTCACTCCCTCTCTCAATCTCCTCATCTCTCTGATCTCTCCCTTCCTCTGTTCTCTATCTCTCCCTCACTCTGTTTCTCCATCCTCCTCACTCTCTCTCTATATATATCAATCACTCTCTCTCTCTTTCTCACTCTCTCTCTCTCTGTTCCCTCTCATCTCACTCTCTCACTCTAAATCTCCCTCCCTCTAACTCTCTACCTCTCTCTCTTCCTCACCCTCTCTCTGTTCTCTCTCTCTTTCTCACTCCCTGCTCTCTCTGATTCTCTCTCTCCCTGCACACTCTCTCTCTCTGAATCTCACTCTCCCCCTCTCCGCAACGTCTCTCTACAACTCCATAACCAACCAACGACGGAGCCATAACATCGCCGAGCTCGCAGCCGTCTCAGTTACAAGTCGTTGTACTAGTCGTTGCCGTGTCGCACGTGTGTCGTTTCCGCTGCCGTGTGCCCCAAAAACGTCTCCAGGCAAGTTCTCTACTTGCTTCATGCTAATCTATTTATGTTACAAATCCAAATCGTATAAATTGCAATATTACTATTCGTGATAACGTACACTATTTACCTGTTCGATGTATGGCCCTAATGAAAATACTTGCTTAATTTGGCGGAATTAAATTGTATAATCTGGCTCGTATGGCTGTGAATCTAGTGTGTGAGTTTCGTTGAAAAATATGACCGTTAACGACTAAAACGACTACCCCCAAGTTTACTCGCAAAACTGGAATTTTCTTGTACCTGAAAACCGTTAAAATTACCATAAATTATTTACATACTGGAATTATGTGTTCGAGGGCTCAAATCGAAGCCGACTCGACTAACTATAATCCTATGCAAGTTTCTAAATATTTCTACACTTAAACTGTGACAATATTTGGATCGGAGTGCGACTCTGGACTGCAGTCCAGAGCGACTCTATTTACTGGGTGCTGTCCCGTAATGGGTACCACACTGTTTCCTTAACTCGTAGGTTGCGGAACTCTACTGTTTAGTAAAGGTGAATCTGTTAGCTAGAAAACACAAGTGGTTTCATCCTGTTTCGTCATCATTTGCTATTTAACTTGTAATTTAAAAGATCGGGACGTATAACAGTCCCAACAGAATCAGAATTGACACACCAGTATTGAATAGTGTATATCTCCTGACGTACAGACGCGATTGAAGGTCCGTAAGTTGAGTTGAAAACCTTACTAAAAACCCTAGATTTCATCCAACTGTAGCGTCGCTAAAAACTGAACCCAACTGGGATTAAAATGCGTTGCGAAACGGATTTCCGAATCTGAAACCGGATTTCCAGCCGTGAACGTTTAAAATGAAATGGCTATAATTAGTGATCCTGGAACCCGATTGGCATGAAACCAAATTCGCTGGATAGATAACTGAACATACTAATTATTCCCCGTTTATCATTTCACTAAACTGTAACCGTATGATTTATGATAAATTATGCAAGTGGTAGATTATTGGTTCATGACACCCTAATTATGCTTTACATACTGTTTACGCATCTTATCATACACATGTCACTACATTGATAACCTAGTGATAACGTGCATTACCCAGTGTTAGGTATTAGTGATGATTGTGGCAAGTACGTTTGTGTTCGTGTATCAGTGAATAAGTGAAAGTGATACGTACTTGTACACAATCGGTGAACCTTATGATTCTATTGCATTGTCGACGTCTGTGGGACGCGTGTATGTGTGACTATAAGTGGTATGGGACACTTATAGAAACTCTTGCATGGGTGTCACAGATAAGGCACCAGACACTGCCATTTATCTTAGATATTAGTCGGGACGTGCTTGATGGAGGTCCTGCCTCCAGTTCTCGTGCAGACTTGTCACAGACCGATTAGTATTTGAGATTATGGTTAGCGTTTGATGTAGACCATGGGGTGTGGGGTAGTTTGAGTGTGAGTTCAACAGAATCTCGGGAGTCCCTTGCCGGCTTATATATATGGAGATATATGGAGTTTTACAGGGTACATGATTATTACCGTGAGTTACATGTTGGGCCCGTGGTCCCTTGCCCTTGGGTTCTTCCCTTAGGTGGAGGACACTCGCGAGTGGTTGACTCTCACACTTGGACTGACGATAGGTTTAGGACCTGTACAGTGAGACTTAGAGACTGATAGGGATGATAGCATCGATATACATACTTACCGTGTTGGCATATATGGCATATCATTCTACTGCTTTTACTGTTTCATTGCATTGATTACTGCATGTCCATACCTATACCGTCATTGATTTACTGTTACATATATTTATTATCACTGTTAGAGTTGTCACCTAGATTTATATATTATATTGCTATTGTGTCGCTCTGACGACCTGAGTATGCATGCTCAGTGTGAGGAGAAGATTTAGCCTGGACCGGGATTAGACGTGCATTACGGACATCTTGATTTGCTATCCAGAGTTATACCCTTTTGTTTCCACATCAGGTCAGTTCTTTATATTATTTCGTTTCAGTTACTGCATTTCTCATTACCTGCGCATTATTTACTGATTACCATGTAAATCTAGAAGCCGAAGTGTGACTACGGCAGGACATTTCCTTGACCGTAGGAGCATGGCTGGCCTTGTCAACCCCTCGTATTCCGTATTTTGGGAAGCAGGGCGTGACAAGAATCAAGTATTGATTGCATCTGGTACGTTATGTAAGGGTATATACGTTCTTAATCAAAGTACAGTTCTTAACATACAGAACACAAACAAGAGGAAAAGTACAGAAATGAACGAAACCTTCTTGTGGCACTGTAGACTAGGTCATATCAATGCGACAAGATTGGCTAAGTTGCATATAGATGGATATTTGAATCCGTTCAAATTTTCATCTTATGAAACTTGCCAGTCTTGTCTCAAAGAAAAGAAGACCAAAACTCCATTTACTGGACACGGAGAAAGAGCTTCGGAACTCTTGGGACTCATACATAGTGAAGTATGCGGTCCTATGTCTACACATGCCAGGAATGGTTATTCGTACTTTATTACATTCACCGATGATCTCTCAAGGTTCAGACATGTGTTCTTGTTGAAACACAAGTCTGAAGCTTTTGAGAAATTCAAGGAATATAAGTGCGAAGTTGAAAACCAGACGGGCAGAAATATTAAAATCCTACGATCTGATCGGGGAGGAGAGTACTTGAGCGGGGAATTCCGAGACTATCTAAAAGAGAATAGGATTCTCTCTCAGCTTACTCCTCCGTATACACCACAACACAATGGTGTATCGAAGCGGAGAAATCGCACCCTATTAGATATGGTGCGCTCTATGATGAGTACTGTCAAGTTATCTATTTCTTTTTGGGGACATGCGCTTGAGACAGCTGCATACCTATTGAATAGAGTTCCGACCAAATCAGTGCCTACCACTCCATATGAGATATAGAATGGGAAGAGACCATCTCTTAAACGAGTTAAGATATGGGGTTGTCCGGTCTATGTGAAAAAGAAAAATCCGGACAAGCTCGAGGCAAGGTCTATTTTGTGCAAGTTTGTGGGATATCCAAAGTATTCCTATGGATATATCTTCTACCATACTGAGGAACAAAAGGTGTTTGTTGCTCATCATGCCACCTTTTTGGAAAAGGAATTTCTTGTGAAAGAAATTAGTGGCAATGAGGTAGAACTGGAAGAAGTTCCAGCAGCACAAACTACAACTGACGATTTAGTGGAACCGGAGGATCCAATAGTACCCAACGAACCCCAGCCACTCCGCAGATCTAATAGAGTTCCTCACCCACCTAAGAGATACTATGGTTTTCTCATAGACGGTGGGAGTGAGGATTGCATCATGGAAGATGATGAACCTACTAGTTTCGAGCAGGCCATCACAAGTGGAGACTCTGTGAAATGGCTGGATGTTATGTGGTCCGAGATGGAATCCATGTACACCAACAAAGTATGGACTTTGGATGTTGCTCCTGAAGGGGTAAAACCCATTAGGAGCAAGTGGATCTTCAAAAAGAAGATTGGTGTAGATGGAAAAGTTGAGACTTTCAAAGCTAGACTTGTAGCAAATGGTTTTCGTCAACGACCTAGTGTCAACTATGATGAAACATTTTCTCCTGTCGCTATGCTTAAGTCCATCAAGATCCTACTTGCCATTGCTGCTTACCATGACTATGAAATCTAGCAGATGGACGTCAAGACCGCTTTTCTAAATGGTGATTTAGAAGAGAGCGTGTACATGACACAGCAAGAGGGCTTCGTAGACAGTGGGAGCAGCGGAAAGGTGTGCAAGCTGCTTAAATCCATCTACGGATTAAAGCAGGCGTCGTGGAGTTGGAACATCTGTTTTGATGAAGCTATCAAAGAGTTTGACTTCATCAAAAATGTAAATGAACCTTGTATATATAAGAAGGCAGTAGAGAGTAAGGTGGTCTTCCTCGTATTGTACGTGGATGGCATACTCTTGATAGGAAATGATGTTCCTATACTACACTCGTTCAAGCTCTACTTATCACTCAAGTTCTCCATGAAAGATCTTGGCAATGCCTTCTGCATCCTGGGGATAAAGATATATAGAGATAGATCTAAACAGATGTTGGGATTGTCCCAATCTAGGTACATAGACACCATACTAAAGAGGTTTAGTATGGAAGATTCCAAGCGAGGTAATGTACCCGCTTATTCAGGAATCACTCTCTAGAAAGAGATGTCTTCCAAGACTGATTTGGAGAGGGCTCGCATGCAAGAGATACCCTATGCTTCAGCAGTAGGCTTTATCATGTATGCGATGTTATGTACCAGACCGGATGTAGCTTACTCACTAGGTGTAGTGAGAAAGTATCAATCAGATCCTGGGGAAAACCATTGGACAACTGTGAAGAACATTCTTAAGTACTTGAGAAGGACTAAAGAAATGTTCTTGATGTATAGTAACGGTGAACTCAAGGTGGAGTCCTTTACCGATTCGAGCTTCCAGAGTGATAAGGACGACAGTAAGTCGGTCTCGGGTTTTATTTTTACCCTCAACGGAGGGGCGGTGTGCTGGAAGAGTTCCAAGAAAGACACCGTAGCAGACTCGACGATAGAAGCTGAATGCATCGATGCCAACGATGCTGCCAAAGAGGCTGTCTGGATGAAGAAGTTCGTTGCTGAGCTTGGTGTGGTTCCATCCATTGAGCATCCAATACCTGTGTATTGTGATAACAATGGAGCAGTAGCTTTGGCCAAGGAACCCAGGTCCCATCAGAGATTCAGACATAATCTGAGACGGTATCACCTGATCAGGGAGATTATAGATCGCCGGGAGATCGAGGTCAGGAGAGTTGACACGAATGACAGCGTAGCAGATCCACTCACGAAGGCCCTCCCCCAGATACAGTTTGAGAGACTTTTTGGGATATTGGGTATTAGATACTACAACACATGGCCTTAGTGCAAATGGGAGATTGTTAGGAATATGTATGCCCTAGAGGCCATTATTGTTGGTGTGTAGTAGCGCCTCTAGTAAGGTTGCATCATCATAAAGTAGTGAACTTTTAAATTCCAGAGGGTTATTAAAAACAAACTACGAATCGTAACTAGAGATTAGGATAATAACATCATTATGTGAAGTCTAAACTAAAGGAAAAGAGAATACAACCTTTGTAGCCAACTCCTTCGGTCTTTAGGACTCCTACGGCTTTGCTCGAAGCTTGGAATGACTCCTCTCAAGGTCCTTCATCGTCTACGATGATCCACCCGGAGATTCCTAGGTCAAGCTCTTTGCCTCACTAAATGAAGCAAACACTCTACACTAAAGGGATAGGGTAGTGTAGAATGGTTGTGTGGTTTGTAAACTCACTTAAAAACCCTTTCTTTTTAAGTTCCTCACTCTAAACAAAACTCAAGAGAGCTTGAAAAAGGAGGAAGATGAAGATGGCAAAAGCTTTTGTAAATATAATGAAAACTTATTTCCAAAAATAAAAAGAAAAGAATATATACGAGACATTCTCAAATATAACCATAGTTAACTAAATATTTAGATATTTTGTAGATGGGTTAAGGAACAAAGGAAATCTAACCATGGTTAAAGTCAATGGTCAAAGAAGAAGTGTGTAGAAAATGAGTCATTATGCTAATTTCCTTTTTCTTTAATTCATTAACAAAAATCTAGATATTTATCAACCATGTGATTCTTGTATTGCCATCTTCTATGTATCATCTACCATGACACATATGTATGTACGTATATGTGCATGCACATCATCATGTGTATGTATAAACATATATGCATACATCCAAAAGAAAAGGTTTAATTAAAATGAGCTAAAAGTTAATATTAAATCAACACTTGATTTAATAAATCGGTCACATCAAATGCGACCCGACCAATATTGAACGTCCGATTAAAATACGGTATCACATATTTGTATTTAATCGAGCTCCTGCGCATATCACATATGCACACCACAACTTTTCGCCTGAGCTAAAAAAATCATGTGTGGGACTCTAAGACTCATCAATACGCCGGCAATAGGTGATGATCATATCAAAACACCTACAGGCCGTAAGCGGTCAGCTAAACGTAACGGCCACCCGGGTATTGAGCGATCAGAAGAAAAACAAGCGAACCCGTCAAAACTCCCGTCGAGCCATTGGTAACACTTACCGTACAGTCCGGTCTCTTCGTTTGATATGTTGCATATCAAGTCTAGGGATGGAATCGTCGAGCCCTAATAACTCAATAAGTCATGTCGATATGGTCTATGACCGGTCGAGAAACTACTGATAACACTTATTAGTAAATCTCATCAGCCCTGGCCAGGGACTTCAAGTCAGAGCCAATCGCACATTGCACAACATCAACTCCCAATACCGAGAGAGACAAAACCCCTCCTATCGCTCACTGACTCCATGTGTCTCGGGACTATACCCAAAAGCCACTTGTTTGCATGACTCAGCAGAGCCGTGGTAGGGTGGAAATCAAAGTACGGTGGGAGAACACACAAGACTCTATGACGATCTCGGGTCTACAGACTAACCTGTACCAGTGTCACCAGAGAACTGCTATCCGACGATAGATATAATACCATATAGGAATTCTCGGTGAGTCCGTTCAGTGTACCCAGTCTCCACTGAGCACCCGTATACAATCTTCGATGTCACAACACCAATGGATATGGGATCATCCATCGCCATCATATGGGTCAAGAAACGTATACGCTAGTCTACTCTGGAATATCGATGCCCTGTCTCGATATACCTATGACTAGGAACATTTAAGGATATGCTTATAGACTACTCATGCCCCACTAGTATGATCTCTATGATAGCCATGGAAGTCAAGCAAATATCCTTAGGGCTTTATCAACATGTATCAAATGAACGGTATCAAGTAAACATGTCAGATAAAGTAAAATCAGATAGCATACTATCATGTCGAGCAAGAAAGTCATATATCAAAATATACATATATATATGTCCAAGCATCCACTATACATATAATGGCCTCTAGGGCATACATATATCCAACAATCTCCCACTTACACTAAGGCCAATTATTGGCGTATCTCATACCCAACATCTCAAAAAGTCGCTCATGTTGCGGCTGTGGAAGGGCCTTGGTGAGTGGATCCGCGGTGTTATCCTTTGTATCTACTCTCCGAATCTCAATCTCTTGGCGATCAACTATCACCCGGATCAAATGATATCGCCTGAGGATGTGTCTAGACTTTTGATGGGATGGGTTCTTTGGCCAATGCCATAGCTCCATTATTATCACAATACAATGGTATTGGATTAATAATGGTTGGAACTACTCCTAGTTTCATCATAATCCAATCATGGTCTTTGACGAAAACCTTTCTCTACAAGCCTTGCTTTATAGGTCTCTACCTGTCCATCTACACCAATCTTTCTCTTAAAGATCCATTTGCACCCAACGGGTTTTATCCCAGGAGGTGCAACGTCCAAAGTCCATACTTTGTTGGTGTACATGGACTCCATTTCAGATCTTATGGCATCCAGCCACTTTACTGAGTCACCACTTGTGATAGCTTGCTGAAAACTAGTAGGGTCATCATCATCTATGATGCAATCTTCTCTATTACCATCAATAAGAAACCCATAGTATCTTTCCGGCGGGCGAGAAGTTCTATTAGATCTCCGGAGTGGCTAAGGTTCTTGAAGTTCTACTGCAACATCAGTTTCAACCAATTCGTCCTGAGTAATTTGTGTCTCTAGAACCTCTTCTAGTTCTACCACTTTGCCATCAGTACTATCTGTAAAGATTTTACTTTCCAAAAATGTGGCATGTTGAGAAACAAACACCTTTTGTTCCTCCTTGTGGTAGAATAGATATCCATACGAGTGTTTTGGATATCCCACAAATTTACACATGACTGATCGTGACTCGAGTTTATCCGGATTCTGCTTTTTGACATAAGCCGGACAACCCCAAATCCTAACTCTTTTAAGAGATGGTCTCCTTCCACACTATATCTCATATGGAGTGGTAGACACGGTCTTTGATGGAACCCTGTTCAATAGATAAATTGATGTCTCTAATGCATGTCCCCAAAAGGAAAGTGGTAACTCAGCATCACTCATCATGGACCGTACCATATCTAATAGGGTACGATTCCTCCGTTCTGACACAACGTTGTGCTGTGGTGTGTACGGAGGAGTGAGCTGAGAGAGAATCCCATTCTCTTTTAAGAAGTTTGAAAACTCAGTGCTTAAATACTCTCCACCTCGATCTGATCGAAGTTTCTTGATACTCGAGCCAGTTTGTTTTTCTACTTCAAGTTTGTACTCCTTGAATTTCTCGAAAGCTTCGGATTTATGCTTCAATAAAAACACGTGTCCGAATCTTGAGAAATCATCAGTAAAAGTGATGAAGTATGGAAAATCGCCTCTAGTATGTGTAGACATTGGTCCGCATACATCACTATGTATGAGGCTTAAGAGTTCTGTAGCTCTCTCTCCATGTCCTATAAACGGAGTTTTGGTCATTTTACCTTTGATACAAGACTGGCAAGTTGCATAAGATTTATATTCAAAAGGTTTTAAATATCCATCTTTATGTAGCTTGTTTAGTCTTGTTTCATTAATATGACCAAGTCTACAATGCCAAAGAAAAGATTCATTTATATCTGAAATCTTTCTTTTATTTGTATGTTGTATATTGAAAATTGTGTGTTGGTTTATGACGTAAATTCCGTTACTTAGTGTACCATAACCAATCAACTGTTGATTCAAGTTAATGTTCATAACATTATTTTGCAACACAAAATGATATCCTTCATTATCCAACAAAGATACGGATATTATATTACATAGCATACCAGGTACAAAATAACAAGGGTTCAAAACCAAAATACATCCTGAAAGCAACCCCAGATGATACTCTCCTACGGATACAGCATGTACATTGGAACCATTTCCAACCCGTAGAGTGTGGTCCCCAGTCTTCAAAACTCTATTGTTTCTCAATCCCTGCATACAATTACAGATGTGAGAACCAGAACCGGTATCTAATACCCAAGATGTAAAGTTTAATGAAAAACAGTTTTCAGTTACAAACACACCTGAAGCGGAAGAATCAACATGCTTCTTCTTCTTGAGATCTGCAAGGTACAAAGCACAATTGCGTTTCCAGTGTCCCGACTTGTGGAAGTAAAAACATTCTCCTTTTCCACTTCCCGCGGTCCCAGATTTGTCTTTCCCCTTCGCCTTTTCAACTTCACCTCTTGGCTTGGTGGGATTCTTCTTCTTCTTTCCCTTGGGCTTGGCTTTCGAGACTGAAGAGGAAGATGGCCCATAAAGCAGAGCGGGAGTTTTTGTAAGTCCACGTTGCCCACCCCGGTGCTTGCGGGGAGACGGAAACGGTATAAAGGTTTGATTTTTACAACTCAAGGCAACATGGACTAACAAAAGGAGGATCTTTGCTAAACATAAACTAACTACAAAGCTAAAAAGTTTAGCTACTCGGAAAAGGAGTTATACCTAGGTCTTCAAGTCCTTCTCTTCTTGCTCCTTGGAGTGTGATGATCGGATTCTCCTCGTCGTCTTCTCTCGCCGAAGAAAGATCCACCCGAGGGATACTACCTTTGGCTCCTACCTCAAACTAGAAGCAACTAAGGTGCTTGGTGTGCTAGACCTAGAACCTTAGAAAGAGTAGAGAATGATGTTGGTGTTTTTATCTCAAGCTTATTGGTTCTCAACTCATGAGAGGGAGAGCTTTGAGAGAGAAGAAGAGGATGAGAGAGAATGAGAATGATAGAATGAGGATATTTTTGCAACCATCCTCACATATATGTGTGATTTATGAATAATAGATAATTAGTTAATTATAATTGTGCATGGTTAGGGTTGTTGACCATTTGACTATACTTGACTTGTTGACCTAAGTTGACAAGTTGACCATCATCATTCCATATGAAAGATGCTCTTTGATACTTGCAAAGGCATTTAATGTGAAATGATAATGGTCATTTCTTGATTAACCATGACAATTATCTTGACTAATTATCTATTATTCATAAATCACACATATATGTGAGGATGGTTGCAAAAATATCCTCATTCTATCATTCTCATTCTCTCTCATCCTCTTCTTATCTCTCAAAGCTCTCCCTCTCATGAGTTGAGAACCAATAAGCTTGAGATAAAAACACCAACATCATTCTCTACTCTTTCTAAGGTTCTAGGTCTAGCACACCAAGCACCTTAGTTGCTTCTAGTTTGAGGTAGGAGCCAAAGGTAGTATCCCTCGGATGGATCTTTCTTCGGCGAGAGAAGGCGACGAAGAGAATCCGATCATCACACTCCAAGGAGCAAGAAGAGAAGGACTTGAAGACCTAGGTATAACTCATTTTCCGAGTAGCTAAACTTTTTTGCTTTGTAGTTAGTTTATGTTTAGCAAATATCCTCCTTTTGTTAGTCCATATTGCCTTGAGTTGTAAAAATCAAACTTTTATACCGTTTCCGCCTCCCCGCAAGCACCGGGGTGGGCAACGTGGACTTACAGTGGTATTAGAGCCTAACTAAACACAAACTAGCTAGTTAGCAAAGTATATAGAACTTCGATCGGAAAAAATCGCAAAACTATTTTTCAAAACCCTAAGTTTCTGTCGATTTTTATTTCTGCTTTAAAAATAATAAATCATACTTCAAAAATCGGCTCAGGATTTTATTAAGAAACACACCAAAAACGGTCCACTGAACCGGTCAAAGCGCCGCGGTTCCGTGGCAAGAACATGCTTCTTGCCGCGGATCCGCGGCCGAGTTGACTCGGCCATGGACCGAGTTTGGTGCAGTGTTCTTCTGTTGAGGTTTTGGGATTTTTGAGATAGTTTGTTTCCACCCAGATTTTCCAGAGAACAAGTTGGTTTTTGGGGTGGTCACAAATCCGTATTTTTGATCGAACTTCTTTACACTTTGGCTAATGGGTTATATCTGTAATGTAATATATGTATTGAACGTCTGCTAATCGCTATACGTCGATTAGTGGGGGTTATACATATCTGTGATCTGTAATATTGATGGTTTGTGTATATGAACTCGTTGGATTGTCGTGGATGAATAGCCGGGTGGATGTGAGATGAGAGTTTCTTTTTCTTTCATTCATGTAACATGTAATTTGATGTAATATTATTTGTATGGCCGCACAACCGGGTCGGGGTTGTAGCCGTCATTGTATAATTTCTTTTTACTGTTTTTGCTCCTAGGATAGACCCATGGTGGGGTGCACAAACTACCGGGTATCTCGAAGTGCCGAGTGGCCTACTCACGTCATTGAGGGAGGTTGCTTCGCTTCGGGTACTTGGCGGGTAGTTTGCCGCACCCGTAGGGGTCTAGGGTGGGGTTTTGGCTATTCATCGCAACCATGTAATCCGCTTTTCGTTGTAGGCTCGAACGAATCGCGGATTCCTAGTATATCCAAAGTGTTCATCTTTGATCTGGATTGACTATCATTGCTATATATCTATATATGATATCTATTTAGGTGTTGCTTATGTTTTGCATCCGCACTAGTCCAGCCCCCGCTCTGTCGTTAGTTAAGTAACCTAGCGGGTGATGACGGGGCCCCGTGGTGAATGCGGATGGCATAAGCGTACACCATATTTTAGTTGTTTTCTGCAATGGTAGGATTAAATGATGGGACGCATTGGAATTAATGCAAGATAAAATAAACCAAGTAAAAGTCGTTGGAACACTTTGAAAACCACTCGGTTCTTTTCAAAACCAAACTTTTAAAATGCGGAGCTTGAACCACTCATTTTAAAAGCTATCTCGTTCCATCGATTATATCAAGTTCACTACGTTCACGGTTTCGCCAAAACCATTCGTAGCCCTCCATCATTTCAGTTAAATATTCAGTAGTATTCAACATATGTATTTTGACCTCACGCCAAGGCATAGTGATTGGTAGCTGCCGGATATTTATCTGTTGCATAGATAGAATGCGTTGGTTTGAGACAGTCGTACTGCCATTTTGGCCTACGTCAAGGGTAGGTACGGGTGGGTTCAAATTAACCTGGATAATGATGGGTAGAACTTGACATGTGACTTATGACATTTTGACCTCACGCCAAGGTTATAAGAGCATGGGGCAAAAATCCACATCGGGAGTTTCAAAAGAACTGAAACTTGCTAGCGCTGCATACCATTTGGAGTGTGATGATTCTGGTAGGATTCCTTCAGTTTTATCACGCGATGATATTTGGATCCCGATCCTACTGTGAGTATATGCTACTCCTCGGGAAATTTCTCACTTAACGATCAATGCTATAAACCTAGTAGGTGTCTAGAAAGGTGTTAGCAGGGCTATGCCCATGGGGAAAAGAGGTTACTTAATTAAGGAACTTCGCGAAAGCGTTGGAAAACCTCCCTCGAAGTACCAACACTGGCCTGGCTGAACGGTTAAGCAAGTATTATACGGTGAGATTGATCCCAACTAATTCTTCCTTTATGGTTTGAGGAGGGATTCGAGAGACAGTGGGAGCCATCCTGTTTAGACAAACTAAAAACCACTCTAAACTTGTAAGAGCATCATGCTAAAGTGTTTCTTTTCTCTCTCCTAATTGCAGCGACCAATTGTAACACCCGAGCCCAATGCTACTAATTTCCGTTACCATTTGAGCGTAGTGTGGCACTTATTTCATTTATCTTGCTTGATTGTTACTTACTGTAAATTTTAACCGGCAAATTCATTTCTGCATATAACAATTTTCGGCATCTAAAATAAAATTAAAAATATTCATCTTGGCCTGGTTGACACCCCTAACCCCGTTGTAGCGTCCGTGCGTCGTATTCTCGTCCCATTCAGTGAAACGGGTGAGTTTGGACGGCTACGTGCACGTACGTGTGTCCGTTTTGGGGGTATGCTTTTTGATCATAAAACACTTCATTTTAAATTTTGGATCCCGCTTAAAATTCTATTATTTCAATTTCAAATTTTTGGACCCGACCCGGGCGCGATTTGGAAATGTTTTACTTTGCACAAAAATCCCAAATTTTAATATATTTTAACCATCGTATATTTAACTTAACCATATAATATTTTTACATTTCCTTAAATATTTTAAGTCTTTTCCTAAACCCACAGATTTCCATCTCAACCAATCGTAACCCTCAATTCCGTGGGCCCCACACCTCCTTACTCTCTCTCTCTCTCTCCCGTCTCTCTCTATCTCTTTCCTCCCTCTTCTCTCTCTCCCCGTCTCTCTCTCTATCTCTCTCTCGCTTTCTCTCTCTCCCATATATCTCTTATATATATATATATATATATATATATATATATATATATATATATATATATATATAATTTCCCTCTTCTTCCTTTTCTTTCTTCACGAGCACGAACCCCTCGCGCAAACCCTAGCCGCTCCCTCACCTCGCCGCCGACCTCCCTACGACCTCGTCACCACCACCCCATCACCTTCATCATAACCTCCTCCGCTTCCTCCTCTTTCCTTTCTATCTCCGAGAACCCTCGACCCCGAGCACCTGCAACCCCGAGCAACCCAAGAACCCTCATCACCGGCGACTCGTCGTCGCCACCACCCGACCTCACCCTCGTCTCATCGCTCTCATAACCACCTCCTCTCCCTTTACTTCTTTCCCCGACGAGATCCCTGCCACCCTCGATAACCCATCGACCTCGACCTCAACCTACACCCTCACCGTCGATCACCCACTACCTCATCGACCTTACATCGTCGCTGCCATCCTCTCATCCCTCTCCTGCTTCTTCCCCGACACCACTGCAGATCTCGATACCAACAATTCCTACCCGAGCCGACCCCAAACTCTTTCAAACAAACCTCTTCGCCGGAGCTCCGATCCCTTGCCTTCGACATCACCACCCCCTCTGCAAACGCAGAGCACTAGCACGGTAAGCCTTCTTCTTCTTCTTTCTTCTCATTCTTCTTCCTTCTTCTTCATTCCTCATTTTTCTCCATTCTTGAATGCTTGTTATCTGTAGTTCGCAGGAATCCGGCCGTGCCGGCAACACGTCCCGACGTTCCAGCGAGGTACCCCGACACGTGTGGTTCCACTGTTCGTCGTTTGGGTTCATTCCGTGAACCGTGCGCCCGTCGCGAGTTTTTCCCGCCGACATTCTACATTCCGTTTTCCCGATTCGTGACCCGTCGAGGCAAGTACCCCTTGCTACATGCTAAACAATATTTACTTATAATTAATGACACCCTAAAACCTGCAATTTAACTTTGGTATTACAATTTCCCATTTTTTCGTGTTTAAGATTGATACATATCATTTTATCTTTCAAACTTGTAGCCTACCTGTTGCAATTACTGTTTGGAACCTAATAATCACATTCACATGATTTAATTGCACTTTCACTGATGACGTAGCCTATGGCACTTTTTCTACCATTTTACTTCATTCGGACGCTCGTATATATTTAACCTGCTTAAACTGTGATTTCATTCGTGGAACCTATATACACATATAACAGTGCATCTATGAAGTCTTAAACTTGTTAACATGATTAAAAAGCTATAATTGTCTTACTGCATTCTTATATTGTTGAAACCATCTCTATGACACAATTGATAACTGTATTGCTAATTGAATGAATCTGCCTATTGCTTAATTCATTGCTTATATCATGTTGTTGATACCCATGCTTGATTATATATAACTGATTGTGAGTACACCTATGATATCGCTTGTTCTTGACCTGTCTTGCTACCTGCATATTGATTGACCCGACATGGTACCGACACTGCTTGACTTGACCTGATGTACCATGACCTGACCCGTTACCTGATCTTGTGTCTAATGCCAACAAACCTGACATGTAGTCCTCATAGACCGTTCCTGTTGTCTATCCAAACAAACCTGTTTACCTGATCCTATGTTGGCATTAGTTTCTTGATTTCAGGATACCTGACTTGATATACACATATAACTTGGGGGTATGGGGAAATCAAAGGTGAAACCTGACTTGTAACTCGACAGTTCACTACATGTTCTGAGTGTACACATTCCTGTTTTGTGCCTAGCGGCATGTCTCGGTTTCAGCCGAGAATATTGTGGCTGTGGTCCCGGGTATGTACGGGATACTATTGAGTGTACACATTCCTGTTTGTGCCTAGCGGCATGTCTCGGTTTCAGCCGAGAATATTATGGCCGTGGTCCCGGGTATGTACAGGATACTATTGAGTTACATCGATGATTCATCAATTTGGTTTCAAAGACTTTAGAATAGAGAACCTGATAGAACAGTTTCGTTTACCCACTGCACACTACCCTGCACTGCTCTGATTTATATTATTGTACCCTTGCTTTATTCATGTCTATATTCGCATTGCCTGTTTATTATGTTATTACTTGATGACTTGACGCGCTGACGTCTGGGTTTTGCATGGCCCAGATTCTTCTACCTTGCTGCAGACTGATTAGGAGTTTTGCCGCTGTTAGACAAGCGGTGAGGTTCCTGTCGGTACGTAGTTTTACTCCAGGTGTTTCATTTATTGTATCTTTTGGCTTCCGCATATAGTTATCTCTTGATTCTTTTACTCTGGCTTATGGACATGTACTAGGTAGTTAGTTTACTTTCCTGTTCTTGATATCTCAACAGCCGTAATGTGACTGTGGAAGGATTTTTCCTATCCACAGGTAGCATGGTTGGTTATGCCACGTGCCCACTTTAGCGTACTTTGGGAAGCAGGGCGTGACACCAATCAACATGACCGGACTTAAGTTATTACTAGATAAAAACATACTGACAGGGCCAAACTACAAAGATTGGCTCAGGAATGTCAAAATGGCAATCACTTACGACAAGTTGGGGTATCTCCTTACCACCAAAGCTCCCCCTGTCCCAGGTCCCACCTCCAGCGTCGCGGATATAGAAATCCGTAAGACATGGGAGATCGATTGCGCGAAGGCCAAGTGCCTCGTGCTTGCCTCTATGGACAATGAACATCAGAGGAGGCACGAGAATATGGACCTAGAATCCATATTTCTCCATACAAAAGATCTGTATGGAGAGCAATCTCGTATCGCCAGATACGAAGTGTCGAAGAAGCTGTTTTCGGCAAGATTGGCCGTCGGATCATCGGTAGCGGAACACGTGCTTAAGATGATTGGCTATATAGAGGAGCTCGCGGACTTTGGGACCACGTTGGAGAATGAACTCTACACTGACTTGATTCTCCAGTCCCTTCCTTCCACTTACGCCCAGTTTGTCCTAAACTTCAACATGCAAGGAAAGGAGGTTGAACTTTCCGAACTTCTGAACATGTTGAGGAGTGCTGAGGGCACCCTACAGAAAGGTAAGGAGACATCCACTTTGTTTGTAGGAGGATCTTCCTCTTCTAAGTCCAGGGCGAAAGCCAAGGGAAAGAAGAAGAAAGCCCCCGCCAAACTAAGGGGCGGTGTTAGTAAAGTGGATACAAAGGAAAAGGAAAAGGCAACAAAGGTAGCGGGAAAGCTTGTAGGAAAGGAAGAATGCTTTTACTGTCACAAGAGTGGACACTGGAAACAGGATTGCAGGGCTTGGAAGGCCAGAACTCAGGATCTGAAGCAAGTTGCGGCTTCAGCTTCAGGTGTGTATGTTATTAAAAACTGTCTATCAATAAACTCTACTTCCTGGGTATTGGATACCGGATCAGGATCTCATATCTGTAATTCTTTGCAGACGTTGAGAAAGCGTAGGTTTTTGAAAGCAGGTGACATGACCCTCAAAGTTGCAAACGGAGCTAGCATGGATGCTGAGGCCGTGGGGGACTATCACCTGGGAATGTCATATGGATATGTTTTGGTTTTACGTAATTGTTTTTTTGTACCCAATACAACTTGTAATATCATTTCTGTATCTTTAGTTTCTAAAGAAGGTTATGAATTTGCGTTTGTAAGTAATGTTGTTAACATTCACCTTAATCAAGTTCTGATTGGGTCAGGTACATTGAGCAATGGTATATACGTATTAAACCAACCATAGATTTTCAATGTCCAGAATACACGCAAAAGAAAGTCTCCAGAAATCAATCAGGCTTTCTTATGGCATTATAGACTCGGTCACATCAATGAGAGAAGGTTGACGAAGTTACATACAGAAGGATATTTGGATCCGTTCGAATATCAATCGTATGCAACTTGTCAATCCTGTCTCAAAGGGAAGATGACAAAAACTCCGTTCACTGGACACGGAGTAAGAGCGAGCGAGCTCTTGGGGCTCGTACACAGCGACGTGTGCGGTCCAATGTCTACACATGCGCGAAGCGGTTATTCTTACTTCATTACTTTTACGGATGATTTTTCAAGGTTCGGACATGTCTTCTTAATGAAGCATAAATCTGAAGCCTTTGAAAAGTTCCAAGAATACAAGAATGAAGTAGAAAAACAAACAGGCAAAAGTATTAAGACACTAAGGTCTGATCGAGGTGGTGAATACTTGAGTGCCGAGTTCCTGGATTACCTAAAAGAGAATGGGATTCTCTCTCAGCTTACTCCTCCATACACTCCGCAACATAACGGTGTATCGGAGAGACGGAACCGAACCCTATTGGATATGGTACGGTCCATGATGAGTAACGCTGAGTTGCCGCGATCATTCTGGGGATATGCGCTGGAATCAGCTGCATACCTTTTGAACCGAGTTCCCACTAAGACTGTGCCTACCACACCATATGAGTTATGGAGTGGGAAGAAACCCTATCTTCAATACCTGAAGATTTGGGGATGTCCAGCTTTTGTCAAAAAGCAGCATGCGGACAAACTCGAGGCACGCTCAGTACTGTGCAAGTTTGTGGGATACCCAAAGAACTCCAGGGGGTATCTTTTCTATTACGCAGAGGAACAAAAGGTCTTTGTTTCTCATAATGCCCATTTTCTGGAACACCAATTCTTAGAAAAGGAAATAAGTGGGAGCGCAATAGAACTGGAAGAAATTCCAGAACCACAAGCTATTACTGAAAGCTTAGTAGAACCAGAGAGTTCAAAAGATCAGGACATTCCTACGCCGCTCCGCAGGAGTAGTAGGCAGTCTCATCCGCCCGAGAGATACTACGGTTTTCTCATAGACGGGGATAGAGAAGATTGCATCATTGATAGTGATGAGCCGACTAGCTTCCAGCAGGCCATTCAGAGCGTTGACTTGGTAAAATGGCTGGATGCAGTGCGGACCGAAATGGAGTCCATGTACACCAACAAAGTATGGACGTTGGACATTGCTCCAAATGGGGTAAAACCCGTAGGATGCAAGTGGATGTTCAAAAGGAAGATTGGTGTAGATGGACAGGTTGAGACCTATAAAGCTAGACTTGTTGCAAAGGGTTTTCGTCAAAGACCTGGTTTGGACTATGACGAAACCTTTTCTCTAGTGGCTATGTTGAAATCCATTCGGATCCTTCTTGCCATTGCTGCCTTCCACGATTATGAGATTTGGCAGATGGACGTAAAGACCGCTTTTCTAAATGGAAATTTAGAGGGGTGTGTCTATATGGACCAGCCAGAGGGTTTCATTCAGAGTGGGAGCAGCGGAAAGGTGTGCAAGTTGCTCAAGTCTATTTATGGACTAAAGCAGGCATCGCGGAGTTGGAACATCTGTTTTGATGAGACGGTCAAGGAATTTGGCTTCATCAAAAATCCAGATGAACCATGCATCTATAGTAGATTTGTAGCAAGAACTGTCGTATTCCTCGTTTTATACGTGGATGACATTCTCTTGATAGGAAATGACATTCCTATGCTACAATCTGTTAAAGGGTTCTTGTCACACAGGTTCTCCATGAAAGACCTGGGTGATGCCTCCTACATTCTGGGGATCCGGATCCATCGTGATAGATCCAAGAGGATATTAGGACTTTCGCAGTCCAGGTACATGACACCATACTGAAGAGATTCAGTATGGAAGATTCCAAGCGCGGTAATCTACCGGCTTCTCACAGGATCACCCTCTCCAAAGAGATGTCTCCCAAGACTGATTTGGAAAGGGATCGCATGTCTATTATACCCTACGCTTCTGCGGTAGGCTCTATAATGTATGCAATGTTATGTACCAGACCAGATGTGGCTTATGCACTGAGTGTGGTATGCAGGTTTCAGTCAAACCCTGGGTAGAAACACTGGATAGCGATAAAGAACATTCTCAAGTACCTGAGAAGGACTAAGGAGATATTCTTGGTGTATGGCGGAAAAGACCTCCAGATTGAGGCATTTGCTGACTCCAGCTTCCAGAGTGACAAGGATGATTCCAAGTCCATGTCGGGTTTTGTCTTTACCCTCAATGGAGGGGCGGTGTGTTGGAAGAGTTCCAAACAGGAAACCGTTGCTGACTCGAATATGGAAGCGGAATATATCGCTGCATCTGATGCCGCAAAAGAAGCCGTCTGGATGAGGAAGTTCTTGAAAGAACTTCAGATGGTTCCGTCCTTTGTTGATCCAATACCTTTGTATTGCGACAACAACGGGGCTATAGCTTTAGAGAAGGAACCCAGGTCCCATCAGAAATCCAGACACATCTTGAGGCGGTATCACCTGATCAGGGAGATCGTGGATCGCCAGGAGATCGAGATTCGGAGGGTTGCTTCAGAAGATAACACTGCAGATTCATTCACGAAGGCCTTACCCCAGACTCAGTTCGAGCGGCTGATCGAAATGATAAGTCTTCAATACGCCAGTACATGGCCTTAGTGCAAGTGGGAGATTGTTAGTGTATATGCCCAAGAGACCATTACTGTATCATACTAGTATGTATATTACTTGATGGAAACTTGGGATATTCACAGTTGTATAGACAATCTTGCTCTAAATGGTAGTATGCTACTTGGTTTGTCTCTGCTTTAATGTGTACATGTGTTTCTTTATTGTATCACCTATACGCATTAGTGGAGCCCTTAGGATCTTTGCTTGATTACCAGCGTTGTGATGGCAGTCACACTCGTGGGGGCTGGGTAATCTATAAGCACATCCTTATATATACACGTCCCTGGTCGTGGGATTATCGAGACAGGGCATCGATACTCCGGAGTAGACTAGCGTATGCGCTTCTCATCCCAGCACGGAAGACGGTCTGTCCCATAGCCGTATGTACGTCGTACTTGAGATAGTATGCGGGTGCTCGTTGGGTTACGAGTACACTGGACAGGACTCGTCGGGAACTGTTGGTTGGTATTATACCTATCGTCAGTTATCAGTTCCCAGGTGACATGAGTACAGCTTAGTCCGCTGACTTGACACTGTCACTTCGCCTCGAGTGTGTTCCCACTGTACTTTGATTACTACCCTACCACGGCTCAAAGGAGTCGTGCAAACAGGTAGTAGTTGGGTGCAGTCCCGAAGCACTTGGAGGCAGTGACGGTTAGACAGGATTCGTCTCTCCCGGTATTAGGGGTTGACATCGCGCTGTGTCCAGGAGAGCCATTACACAAGTAGTCCCTGGCCAGGGCAAGCGAGGTATACCGGTTGGTTTCCAGTGTTATCTCAGGGTGTTTTGGGCTACACTCCGACACGACTTGTACCGCTATTAGGGGACTGACGTTTACCGCCCCCCTAGGCCCGCCATGCGATGTTATCAGACGAACAGACCGGACTGTACGGAGACTGTCACATTCAGGCTCAGTAGGAGTTCAGATGGGTTCACCTCGTCAGTCTTCTTATCGGCATCTACCTGGGGACCGTTACGTACAGCTAGTGCCGCTTGCGGTCTGTGGTTAAACCCACTGCCAGCGTAGTGTCGAGTCTTTAGAGTCCCACACAGAGGGTTGTTCGCCTTTAGGCGAAACAGAGTAGGGGTCGCATGGTATTGCGACAGGGTTCGTTCACATCCGCGCACTTGTGCACGTTTGGTGTCCGGACAGCTTATACTAGCGGGCTTTGGTTTAAGCCGGATCCTAGTATATGATTTGGGATTGGTTTTATCTCATTGTATTCGTGTTCCTCGGTACACGGATACGGGTGTGTATGCACAGTTGACTGAGACAGAGGCAGATGACTTTGATTAGGGTTGATGACTATTGTCATTTTCTTAACCCTAATGTTTTGTGTGAATTATGATTTATTAATAATTAGTTAATTATAATTGTGCATGGTTAGGGTTGTTGACCATTTGACTATACTTGACTTGTTGACCTAGGTTGACAAGTTGACCATCATCATTCCATATGAAAGATGCTCTTTGATACTTGCAAAGGCATAACCAGAGACCGCAAGCGGCACTAGCTGTACGTAACGGTCCCCAGGTAGATGCCGATAAGAAGACTGACGAGGTGAACCCATCTGAACTCCTACTGAGCCTGAATGTGACAGTCTCCGTACAGTCCGGTCTGTTCGTCTGATAACATCGCATGGCGGGCCTAGGGGGCGGTAAACGTCAGTCCCCTAATAGCGGTACAAGTCGTGTCGGAGTGTAGCCCAAAACACCCTGAGATAACACTGGAAACCAACCGGTATACCTCGCTTGCCCTGGCCAGGGACTACTTGTGTAATGGCTCTCCTGGACACAGCGCGATGTCAACCCCCAATACCGGGAGAGACGAATCCTGTCTAACCGTCACTGCCTCCAAGTGCTTCGGGACTGCACCCAACCACTACCTATTTGCACGACTCCTTTGAGCCGTGGTAGGGTAGTAATCAAAGTACAGTGGGAACACACTCGAGGCGAAGTGACAGTGTCAAGTCAGCGGACTAAGCTGTACCCATGTCACCTGGGAACTGATAACTGACGATAGGTATAATACCAACCAACAGTTCCCGACGAGTCCTGTCCAGTGTACTCGTAACCCAACGAGCACCCGCATACTATCTCAAGTACGACGTACAGACGGCTATGGGACAGACCGTCTCCCGTGCTGGGATGAGAAGCGCATACGCTAGTCTACTCCGGAGTATCGATGCCCTGTCTCGATAATCCCATGACCAGGGACGTGTATATATAAGGATGTGCTTATAGATTACCCAGCCCCCACGAGTGTGACTGCCATCACTACGCTGGTAATCAAGCAAAGATCCTAAGGGCTCCACTAATGCGTATAGGTGATACAATAAAGAAACACATGTACACATTAAAGCAGAGACAAACCAAGTAGCATACTACCATTTCGAGCAAAATTGTCTATACAACTGTGAATATCCCAAGTTTCCATCAAGTAATATACATACTAGTATGATACAGTAATGGCTTCTAGGGCATATACACTAACAGTTTTCGCTGTCTTAAGCATGCTCTCTGCATTTCTCAACATATTGAGAAGTTCGGGCAATGATTTCTCCAAATCGTTCATATTGAAATTCACTATGAACGGAGCAAAGGCAGAGGGGGAGAGACTGCAGAACAATATCTGTATATTGCTCATTATCCATAGTCCATCCCAGTTCCTCAAGTTCTTCTATAAGACCAATCATCTTCAGAACATGGTCTCCTACTGATGCACCGGGGGCCAACCGCATCTGAAACAGCTTTTGAGATGCCCCGTATCGTAAAGTACCAGATTGCTCTTCATACAACTCCTTTGTATGAAGAAAGATGGATTGTATATCCATCTTCTCGTGCTGTTTCTGATGAATACTGTCCATAGAAGCAAGCGCGAGGCACGTGGCCATGTTGCAATCAATATCCCATGTTTTTCGGATCTCCTTATCCGAAACAGATGATTCAGGTCCTGAGACGGGTGGGGCTTTGGTAGTGAGGACATATGATACTTTATCATATGTGAGTGCAATGTTCAAGTTCCTCAACCATTCTTTATAATTTGGTACAGTCAGTTTTTTTGCTCTAAAAAAAGCTTAAGTCCCGTCATCGGTATCTGCCATTAGGAGAGAGAAAAGAATACACTCAGCGAAATGCTCTTGCAAAGATCAAATTGGTTATTATCTTATCTAATCGATGTCTCCCACTGTTTTTATCAAATTTTCTTTCAAACCTGAAATGAAAACTAGTCAGGATTAATTGCATTCTACAGTTTCGCTAACCGGTCAGCCAGGCCAGTGTCGGTACTTTGAGGAAGGTTCCCCGTGCTTGCGCACAGACCTAATTAAAATAAACCTCGTTTTTCCCAGAGGTCAAACCCCGTTAACACCTTTCTAGACACCTACTGGATTAGCTAATTGTAAAGTGCAAAATTCTCCCGGGAGTAACTCTTACTCACAGTGGGATCGGGATCCAAATATCATATAGATGGTATGCAATCTCATTGCAAATCTCAACTCTAGAAACTCCCGATATGGTTTTTACCCCTAGATGCTTATGACCTTGGCTATGGTCAACATATCATAAGCACTAGTCAAGTTCTACCCGTCATTTCGAGATTAACTAGACCCACCCATATGACCCTTGACTATGATCAACATAATCACATGAATGTCCTAACTGATCGCATCATATGCTTTGTAGGAAGACATCACTTAGCTACCGTACACTACGCCTTGACTATGATCAACATACGTAGCACGAATACTAAGTACTCTGCTTCCTAAAATGACGGAGCGTTGCGGATGGTTTTTATGAAAACCTTTAACGCTTTGAACTCGATTTCATTGTAGAATCTAAATTGTTTTTAGAAAAGTAGTGGCTTAAGCTCCGCATTTTTTGAAACTTGCTTTTTCATAAAAAGAAGCCGAGTGGGTTTCAAATCCAATTCTACAACATCTTTAGGTTTCTTTTCTTTTACATTAATCTTATTAATATATTCCCATCATTTAAGTTCCTAAGCCATTAAAGAAAGAAACGAAAAAACAGTATTTGTTGGGTTAGCCTAGCACCACATGAAGGGTTTGGAAGCATCACATGGACCGAATATGTAGTCTTAAGGGTGCTAAGCTAATGAACATAGAATCGTTCCTAGAATCCATTAGGGTTTCAAAAAATTTCCATATCAACATATGAAAGATAAGCTAGGATTTAGAGAGTACAACCTTTGTAGCTCCCTACGCTAGACTCCTTGGCTACTTGGGGGTTGAAAAAACTCCGCTTGAACTCCTCGACGTCACCGATGATCCACCCGGAGTCCGCTTTGTCCAAGCTAGCGACTTTCTCCGATCAAGTGAACGGAATCAAGTTAACACCCTAAACAAGTGGGCTATACTTGTGTAGAATGGTGTTGTGGTTCTCTTTCTCATTTCAAAATCCTAACTTGTTGATTATGTAGCTCACTACAAAAATCTAGAGAGCTATGAAGGAGGAGGAAGAAGATAATGGCAATATTCAAGAAGATGATAACTTTCTCTCCTTTTTAAAAAATAGAAAAAATATATCAATATATCTTTTCCATCTATCATCTCAAACCATGGTTGAATCATTATTGTACTAGAGTTAAAACACAAAAGGAAATTAACCAAAGGTTAAAAGGTGGGTGAGAATGGTTAAGTCAAAAGAAGAGTGTAGAAGAAAACAATAATGAACATTTTATTTCCTTTTATGTTTAAATATAAATACAATAATAATTCATAAAAAATACCATGGTGTGAGTCTTATATTGCCACCATTTTCATATATATCCAACCATGATAAATGTATGTATGCATGTATGTATGTATACACATCCATATGTGCATGAAACTAGAATGAAAGAAAAACATACATGCATTCATACATCCATCCAACACAAGAAAAGGATTTCTAGTGAGAAACTAATGGTTAAATGATAAATCAACACTTGATTTACCAATCCGGCCATATCTCATATGACCCCTACCAAAAGCAAGCTGCCCGATCAAAATACGGTATCCCATACGCGCATTTTATTCGGGTCCATGCGCATATCGCATACGCGCACCACAACGTTTCGCTTGGACTAGGAAACTCCATTGTGGGACTCTGAGACTCGTCAATACGCCGGCAGTGGGTGATGATCATATCAAGCACCCCCAAGCCGCAAGCGGTCAGCTAAACGTAACGGCCACCCGGGTATTGAGCGATCAGAAGAGAACAAGCGAACCTGCTACAACTCCCGTCGAGCCGATCGGCGACACTTCCCGTACAGTCCGGTCTCCTCGTCTGATATGTCGCATATCAAGTCTAGGGGTGGTAAACGTCAGACCCCAATAACCGATAAGTCGTGCCGATGTGAGGCTCATAACGGGTCGAGAAACTACTGGTAACACTTACCAGCAAATCTCTGATCAGCCCTGGCCAGGGACTTCCCTGTTACGACCAATCGAGCACAGTGCAACATCAACCCCCAATACCGGGAGAGACGAAACCCCTCTTATCGCTCATTGCCTCCATGTGACTCGGGACTGTACCCAAAGACCACCGTTTTGCACGCCCTCATGGACGTGGTAAGGTGGAGATCAAAGCACAGTGGGAATCACACAAGACTCTATGACGATCTCGGGTCTACAGACTAACCTGTACAAGTGTCACCTGAGAACTGCCATCTGACGTGAGGTATAATACCATCTGGGAGTTCTCGGCGAGTCCGTCCAGTGTACCCAGTCTCCACTGAGCACCCGTATACCATCTCTGATGTCAAACACCAATGGATATGGGATCATCCATCGCCCATCACATGGGTCGAGAAGCGTATACGCTAGTCTACTCTGGTATATCGATGCCCCGTCTCGATACACCCACGACTAGGGACCTTGAAGGATGTACTTATGGACTACCATGTCCCCACTAGTATGATCTGCATCATAGTCCAGCTAGTCAAGTACACATCCTAAGGGCTTTACCAATATGTAACCATAAGACAGTTTAAAGAGACTAGTGTACATGTTAAGATAAAGAGTAACCAGATAATATATAATCATATCGAGCAAGAAAGTCATCTCTATATATGTCCAAGCATCCAATATAATATACATCATCTGTACAATACTGGCCTCTAGGGCATACATACAACTAACAATCTCCTACTTGCACTAGGGCCAGCTGCTGTAGTATCGCATACCGAGCATCCCGAAGAGTCTCTCAAACTGTGTCTGGGGAATGGCCTTCGTGAGTGGATCCGCCGTGTTGTTCTTCGTGTCAACCCTCCTGACCTCGATCTCCCGGCGATCAACTATCTTCCGGATCAGGTGATACCGCCTCAGAATATGCCTGGATCGCTGATGGGACCTGGGTTCCTTGGCCAAAGCCACCGCTCCATTGTTATCGCAATACAAAGGTATTGGATGCTCAATGGATGGAACCACTCCAAGTTCAGTAATGAACTTCTTGATCCAGACAGCCTCTTTGGCAGCATCGTTGGCAGCGATGTATTCAGCCTCCATCGTCGAGTCTGCCACGGTTTCCTTCTTGGAACTCTTCCAGCTAACCGCCCCTCCGTAAAGGGTAAAGACAAAGCCCGACTGCGACTTAGAGTCGTCCTTATCACTCTGGAAGCTCGAATCGGTAAAGGACTCCACTTGGAGTTCTCCGTTACCATACACCAAGAACATATCTCTAGTCCTTCGTAAGTACTTGAGAATGCTCTTCACAGCTGTCCAGTGACCCTCTCCAGGATCAGCTTGATACCTGCTCACTATACTTAGTGAGTATGCTACATCGGGTCTGGTACATAGCATCGCATACATGATAGAGCCTACTGCCGAAGCATAGGGTATCCCTTGTATGCGAGCTCTCTCCAAATCAGTCTTGGGAGACATCTCTTTGGAGAGAGTGACTCCAGAGATCGTGGGCAAGTTCCCACGCTTGGACTCTTCCATACTAAACCTCTTTAGTATGGTGTCAATGTACCTGGATTGGGACAATCCCAAAATCCGTTTGGATCTATCTCTATAGATCCTAATTCCCAATATGCAGGAGGCATCACCAAGATCTTTCATTGAGAATCTTTGTGATAAGAAGAGCTTGACCGATTGCAGCATAGGAATATCATTTCCTATCAAGAGTATGTCGTCCACGTACAATACGAGGAAGACAACCTTACTCTCTGCCACCTTCTTGTAGATACAAGGTTCATCTGGATTTTTGACGAAATCAAACTCTTTGATAACGACGTCAAAGCAGATGTTCCAACTCCACGATGCTTGCTTTAATCCATAAATGGATTTAAGCAGCTTGCACACCTTCCCGCTGCTCCCACTGTCTACGAAGCCCTCTGGCTGAGTCATGTACACGCACTCTTCTAAATCACCATTTAGAAAGGCGGTCTTAACATCCATTTGCCAGATTTCGTAATCATGATAAGCAGCGATGGCAAGCATGATCCGGATGGATTTAAGCATAGCCACTGGAGAAAAGGTCTCGTCATAGTCCACACCTGGTCTTTGACGAAAACCCTTTGCTACAAGTCTAGCTTTGAAAGTCTCCACTTTCCCATCTACACCAAGTTTCTTCTTAAAGATCCACTTGCTCCCAATGGGTTTTACCCCTTCAGGAGCAACGTCCAAAGTCCATACTTTGTTGGTGTACATGGATTCCATCTCGGACCGCATAGCATCCAGCCATTTCACTGAGTCCCCACTCGTGATGGCCTGCTCGAAGCTAGTTGGGTCATCATCCTCCATGATGCAATCCTCGCTCCCACCGTCCATGAGAAAACCGTAGTATCTCTCAGGTTGGCGAGGAACCCTACTAGATCGGCGGAGTGGCCGGGGTTCATCGGGAATTATGGAATCCTCTGGTTCCACCAGATCTTCTGTTGTAGCTTCTGCAGCTGGAACTTCTTCCAGTTCTACCTCGTGACCACTAATCTCTTTTTCAAGAAATTCCTTTTCTAAAAAGGTGGCATGCCGAGAAACAAACACTCTTTGTTCCTCAGGGTGGTAGAAGATATACCCTTGAGAATTCTTGGGATATCCTACAAATTTGCATAGAACAGACCGTGCCTCGAGTTTGTCCGGATTTTGTCGTTTGACATAGGCTGGACAACCCCATATCTTAACATAGTAAAGACATGGTCTCTTCCCATTCCATATCTCATATGGAGTGGTAGGCACAGATTTGGTGGGGACCATATTCAATAGATGTATGGCTGTCTCAAGCGCATACCCCCAGAAGGAAATAGGTAACTTAGCTGTGCTCATCATAGAGCGCACCATATCTAATAGGGTGCGGTTCCTCCGTTCTGATACACCGTTGTGCTGTGGTGTATATGGAGGAGTCAGCTGAGAGAGAATCCCATTCTCTTTTAGGAAGTCCAGGAATTCTTTGCTCAAGTATTCACCTCCTCGATCAGATCGAAGGATTTTAATACTTTTTCCGGTTTGGTTTTCGACTTCTTGTTTATATTCTCTAAATTTCTCAAAAGCTTCAGACTTGTGTCTTATTAAGTACACATGTCCGTATCTTGAGAGATCGTCAGTGAATGTAATGAAGTACGAAGAACCATCCCTAGCATGTGTAGACATGGGACCACATACATCACTATGTATTAGTCCCAAGAGTTCGGTAACTCTTTCTCCGTGTCCCGTAAATGGAGTTTTGGTCATCTTGCCTTTGAGACATGACTGGCAAGTGTCATAAGATGAAAATTCGAATGGTTTCAAATATCCATCCTTATGCAACTTAGCCAGTCGTGTCGCATTGATGTGACCCAGTCTACAATGCCATAAGAAGGATTCGTTCAATTCTGAACTCTTCCTCTTGTGTGTGCTTGTTATGCTCAGAACTGTAGATTGATTTAGAACATAAATGCCATTGCACAACGTGCCTGATCCAACCAACTTTTGGTTACGGAAAATGTTCATAACATTGTCCTGTAATACAAAATTATATCCTTCTTTACTCAACAAAGAAACCGATATAATGTTGCATATCAGGTTCGGCATGTAATAGCATTCGTTCAGAACCAATGTATTACCAGTTGGTAATACAAGGTGATATTCCCCGACAGTCTTAGCTGCAACAATTGCACCATTTCCAACTCTTATGTCTTTATCACCTTCTCCAAGTTCTCTACCTTTCCTGAGCCCATGTAACTGATTACATATATGGGATCCTGACCCGGTATCTAATACCCAGGACGTAGAGCAAATGGAAAAACAGTTCTCTGTAACGAACACACCCGAAGAAAATGCATCAACATGTACTTTCTTCATTCGGGTGGCATGGGAATCCTGGTATTCCCCTATATCCTGTTCAGTCCTATAACTCTTATAAGAAAGAACGGAACCAACGTTCCCCAGCATAGTATAACATGCGGGTTCGGTCAATACATCCATATTATTATCTTTATTAGGGCATGACATGGTCGCTACCTGGAGAGAGAGAGAAGAAAACACTTTAGCGTATGCTCGTGCAAGATCAGATTGGTTATTATCTTATCTAATCAGGATGGCTCCCACTAGTTTTTATCAAATCTTCCTTCAAACCCTAAAAGGAAATACTAGCCGGGATTAATTACACACTACAAGTTCGCCAATCTTTCAGCCAGGCCAGTGTCGGTACTTTGAGGGAGGTCCCCCGTGCTTTCGCACGAACCTAATTAATGTAAACCTCGTTTTCCCAGAGGCGTAACCCCGTTGACACCTTTCTAGACACCTACTTGATTAGTTAATTGCAATGTGTAAAACTCTCCCAGGAGTAACTCTTACTCGCAGTGGGTATCGGAATCCAACTATCTCATAGAAGGTATGCAATCTCATTGCAAATTTCAACACTTGAAACTCCCGATAATGCTTTTGCCCCTAGCATGCTATGACCTTGACGAAAGCCAACAAACCACAGCCCGCTAGTCAAGTTCAACCCATACATTTCTTGACTGAATTAAACCCACCCGCACGACCCTTGACGAAAGCCAACAAAGCCGTACGACTACCCTAATCCAGTCGCATCATATGCAGCAGATAAACAGCACACAGCTACCGCACACTACACCTTGACGAAAGCCAACAAATGTAGCACGAATACTATATGTAACTTATCTGAAATGACGGAGGGCTACGCAGGTTTTTCTAAAAACCATGAGCGTAATGAACTTGATATCGTTGTAGAATCAAAATGAAGTTTTGAAATGGAGTGATTTTGAGGCTTTTCCAGTTTTGCTAAAGGAGTCACTCCTGGTGAAGGGATCTTGGTCCTTTCCTCGTCGAATGAGGTACGGGATATATCATATATATCGCTGTGCAAAGCAAAAACTCTTAAAAGCAATCAAAACCAGACCGAGTGTGTAGCATCTGCCAGTTACTGCTAAAGGAGTCACTCCCGGTGAAGGGATCTCGGTCCTTTCCTCATCGAATAAGATGCAGGGTATATCATATATACCGCTATGCAAAGCAAGAACTGTAGCTACCTGTTTAGTTTTAAAATTTGATTCTACAACATCTTAGGTTTATTTCCTTTCATTAATCACATTAATGAAGTCCCATCATTTAAATACCTAAACATCACAGATAGATATGACGTACACTTATGCCATCCGCATTCGCCTCGATGTCCCCTCGTGCACCGTTAGGTTAGGTAACTAATGACAGAGCAGGGCAGGGCTAGCGCGGGTGTAAAACATAAGTAACGTCTATATAATATATCATATATACTATATAAACTATATCCATCACAGAATCACATCACAGATTTCGCAGCAGAAGAAACATATGAAATATTGGATATACTAGGATGTCCGTGTTTTCAATACGAGCCAGTATAAAACACGGATTCCACGGTCGTGATGAATAGCCAATCCCACACCCCTAGACCCCTACGAGAGCGGCAAGCAACCCTGCCAATTCTAGGGTTAGGAGACCCGGGCTCGACTCCTCGAGTTGGTCTCCCACTGGACCCTAGAACCCGGTTACTTGTGCTCCCCTCCTTGGGTCTATCCTAATGCGGAAAAGTAAATAATATACAAAGGGTGACAACTTCCGCTACCTGGAAGTGCCCCGAATAAAAGAATATTACATACAAGTTTTTTACATGAATGAAAATGAAAAACACTCATCTCACATAAAAAAACCCCCGGCTATTCGAACACGACGATCCAATATAACATTTCCAGCAATACATAATATCACATGTCATCAACGTAAGTAAGTATGCGTACCCCAATTGTCGTTGATGTATAGCAACGAAACCGGCGATATCGACATACTACACTTACGGTCACAGAAAAGAAAGTGTAAAACTGCAATATCTGGAATCCACATTATCCTTAGACATCAAAAATGCGAAATATCACATACCTCGTATTTCATGTCATATAATGTGAATTCCACACATTGCATCACATTCCGAATAAACAGACAGTATTAAAGTTTTCGAACGACCGATCAAATACCCAAGATTCACTAAAGCTCAACACTTGAGCGAAGTTCAAAATCTTGGAGTGTGACACAGTAGTAGCGGTCCAGCCGTAGAAGGGTCAAGCCAACGCCTCACATGTGGCACGCCGTACTGCCCCAAACCCTAAGGTTCAAAGGGCAGTTCAAGACGGTCACATAATCGAGTTAAGGTTTGTTGTCTTCTAGAGGGACCACCGCAAAAAGACTTGCACGTATCTCCAAAGTATTTAAACCCCGTGAAAAGTGAGCAGATGATACTCGTTCAAACACTTCACTACTTTCTAATTTACCCGGAAAAGCCACGAAATCAAAATTCCGATCGAATCGACGAGTCAAAAATATCTCCAGAATTTTTCATCACCAAAAACAGATTAAAAATACCCTAAAAATTATACTAGCAGAATCAAACATTACGGCACAAAAAATATACACTTCTAGAAGAGAACGGCCGCGGAACAGCGGCCTAAGCAAGCTTAGGCCGCGTTTCCGCGGCAATATTGACTTATCACGAAAACATTTTTATGCCGTAATTCTTATTTCTTCCTGCTGTAATTTTTACATATTTTTAATTCTTAAAATAACCAGATTCTGAAAAAAGTCCAGAGAGCACCAAAAACCGTATTTTTTCGGTTCGATCGGAGTTTTGGCTTCGTAAAAGGGTCGTCTAATGTTCTAGGTCGGCTCTGATACCAATGTTGGGTTAGCCTAGCACCACATGAAGGGTTTGGAAGCATCACATGGACCAAATATGTAGTCTTTAGGGTGCTAAGCTAATGAACATAGAATCGTTCCTAGAATCGATTAGGGTTTCAAAAAATTTCCATATCAACATATGAAAGATAAGCTAGGATTTAGAGAGTACAACCTTTGTAGCTCCCTACGCTAGACTCCTCGGCTACTTGGGGGTTGAAAAAACTCCGCTTGAACTCCTCGACTTCACCGATGATCCACCCGGAGTCCGCTTTGTCCAAGCTAGCGACTTTCTCCGATCAAGTGAACGGAATCAAGTTAACACCCTAAACAAGTGGGCTATACTTGTGTAGAATGGTGTTGTGGTTCTCTTTCTCACTTCAAAATCCTAACTTGTTGATTATGTAGCTCACTACAAAAATCTAGAGAGCTATGAAGGAGGAGGAAGAAGATAATGGCAATATTCAAGAAGATGATAACTTTCTCTCCTTTTTAAAAAATAGAAAAAATATATCAATATATCTTTTCCATCTATCATCTCAAACCATGGTTGAATCATTATTGTACTAGAGTTAAAACACAAAAGGAAATTAACCAAAGGTTAAAAGGTGGGTGAGAATGGTTAAGTCAAAAGAAGAGTGTAGAAGAAAACAATAATGAACATTTTATTTCCTTTTATGTTTAAATATAAATACAATAATAATTCATAAAAAATACCATGGTGTGAGTCTTATATTGCCACCATTTTCATATATATCCAACCATGATAAATGTATGTATGCATTTATGTATGTATACACATCCATATGTGCATGAAACTAGAATGAAAGAAAAACATGCATGCATTCATACATCCATCCAACACAAGAAAAGGATTTCTAGTGAGAAACTAATGGTTAAATGATAAATCAACACTTGATTTACCAATCCGGCCATATCTCATATGACCCCTACCAAAAGCAAGCTGCCCGATCAATATACGGTATCCCATACGCGCATTTTAATCGGGTCCATGCGCATATCGCATACGCGCACCACAACGTTTCGCTTGGACTAGGAAACTCCATTGTGGGACTCCAAGACTCGTCAATACGCCGGCAGTGGGTGATGATCATATCAAGCACCCCCAAGCCGCAAGCGGTCAGCTAAACGTAACGGCCACCCGGGTATTGAGCGATCAGAAGAGAACAAGCGAACCTGCTACAACTCCCGTCGAGCCGATCGGCGACACTTCCCGTACAGTCCGGTCTCCTCGTCTGATATATCGCATATCAAGTCTAGGGGTGGTAAACGTCAGACCCCAATAACCGATAAGTCGTGCCGATGTGAGGCTCATAACGGGTCGAGAAACTACTGGTAACACTTACCAGCAAATCTCTGATCAGCCCTGGCCAGGGACTTCCCTGTTACGGCCAATCGAGCACAGCGCAACATCAACCCCCAATACCGGGAGAGACGAAACCCCTCCTATCGCTCATTGCCTCCATGTGACTCGGGACTGTACCCAAAGACCACCGTTTTGCACGCCCTCATGGACGTGGTAAGGTGGAGATCAAAGCACAGTGGGAATCACACAAGACTCTATGACGATCTCGGGTCTACAGACTAACCTGTACAAGTGTCACCTGAGAACTGCCATCTGACGTGAGGTATAATACCATCTGGGAGTTCTCGGCGAGTCCGTCCAGTGTACCCAGTCTCCACTGAGCACCCGTATACCATCTCTGATGTCAAACACCAATGGATATGGGATCATCCATCGCCCATCACATGGGTCGAGAAGCGTATACGCTAGTCTACTCTGGTATATCGATGCTCCGTCTCGATACACCCACGACTAGGGACCTTGAAGGATGTACTTATGGACTACCATGTCCCCATTAGTATGATCTGCATCATAGTCCAGGTAGTCAAGTACACATCCTAAGGGCTTTACCAACATGTAACCATAAGACAGTTTAAAGAGACTAGTGTACATGTTAAGATAAAGAGTAACCAGATAGCATACTATCATATCGAGCAAGAAAGTCATCTCTATATATGTCCAAGCATCCAATATAATATACATCATCTGTACAATACTGGCCTCTAGGGCATACATACAACTAACAGTATTACATATCACATAAATAACAATATCACATTCTTCTCAGATATTAAGCAATCAGATCACAGAATAATTAGCAGCAGAAACACATATATGAAAATATAGGATATACTAGGAACTCCGTATTTTCTACTTAGCCTAAGATAGAAAATACGGATTCCATGGTCGTGATGAATAGCCAAGCCCACACCCTTAGACCCCTACGAGAGCGGCAAGTGACCTTTCTAATTTTGGAGTTTAGGAGGCCCGGTCTCGACTCCTCGAGATGGCCTCCCACTGATCTCCAGAACCCGGTCACTCGTGCTCCCCTCCTTGGGTCTATCCTAATGCGGAAAAGTAAAATATACATCAATGGAGACATCATCCTCAACCCGGATGTGCCCTAATAAAAGAATAATATATACAATGAATTTTACCTGAATGAAAAGATAAACACTCTTCTCACATAAAACCCCCGGCCATTCGATCACGACGATCCTATACATCATATCACATCAACAATTGAAAAGCATAGACGACGTTAAAATATATCAATCAACACATCAACATATCCACTGTTGTGATAGATCTCAACACTTGAACCTGCATAAAAAATTCCCAGAGAGCATATATAGTACCTACGGATCAACGCAAGAGCGCACGGTCCAAGCCTCACCAACGGCGCCGCGGAACCGCCGCAAATACACCTATTTGGCCGCGGTTCTACGGTCGTTATGTCGAGTTAGGCGCTCTTTTTTCTTGAGAATCCATAGAAAACCCTGCTCTATTTTCTGAATATTTTTAATTACAAAAATTCCAACTTTTGAAAAAATTTCCAGTGAGCATGTAAAAACCTCATTTTTTATGTTCGATTGAGTTTTTAAACGTCGTCCGGTTTACCCTAAATCTCTAGCTAGGCTCTGATACCATGTTGGTGTGTAGCAGCGCCTCTAGTAAGGTTGCATCATCATAAAGTAGTGAACTTTTAAATTCTAGAGGGCTATTACAAACAAACTACGAATCGTAACTAGAGATTAGGATAATAACATCATTATATGAAGTCTAAACTAAAGGAAAAGGGAATACAACCTTTGTAGCCAACTCCTTCGGTCTTTAGGACTCCTACGGCTTTGCTCGAAGCTTGGAACGACTCCGCTCAAGGTCCTTCGTCGTCTACGATGATTCACCCGGAAATTCCTAGGTAAAGCTCTTTGCCTCACTAAATGAAGCAAACACTCTACACTAAAGGGTTAGGGTGGTGTAGAATGGTTGTGTGGTTTGTAAACTCACTTAAAAACCCTTTCTTTTTAAGTTCCTCACTCTAAACAAAACTCAAGAGAGCTTGAAGAAGGAGGAAGATGAAGATGGCAAAAGCTTTTGTAAATATAATGAAAACTTATTTCCAAAAATAAAAAGAAAAGAATATATATGAGACATTCTCAAATATAATCATAGTTAACTAAATATCTAGATATTTTGTAGATGGGTTAAAGAACAAAGGAAATCTAACCATGGTTAAAGTCAATGGTCAAAGAAGAAATGTGTAGAAAATGAGTCATTATACTAATTTCCTTTTTCTTTAATTCATTAACAAAAATCTAGATATTTATCAACCATGTGATTCTTGTATTGCCATCTTCTATGTATCATCTACCATGACACATATGTATGTATGTATGTATGTGTGCATGCACATCATCATGTGTATGTATAAACATATATGCATACATCCAAAAGAAAAGGTTTAATTAAAATGAGCCAAAAGTTAATATTAAATCAACACTTGATTTAATAAATCGGTCACATCAAATGCGACCCGACCAATATTGAACGTCCGATTAAAATACGGTATCACATATTTGTATTTAATCGAGCTCCTGCGCATATCACATATGCACACCACAACTTTTCGCCTGAGCTAGAAAAATCATGTGTGGGACTCTAAGACTCGTCAATACATCGGCAGTAAGTGATGATCATATCAAAACACCTACAAGCCGCAAGCGGTCAGCTAAACGTAACGGCCATCCGGGTATTGAACGATATGAAGAAAAACAAGCGAACCAGTCAAAACTCCCGTCGAGCCATTAGTAACACTTACCGTACAGTCCGGTCTCTTCGTCTGATATGTTGCATATCAAGTCTAGGGATGGAATCGTCGAGCCCTAATAACTCAATAAGTCATGTCGATATGGTCTATGACCGGTCGAGAAACTACTGATAACACTTATCAGTAAATCTCATCAGCCCTATCCAGGGACTTCAAGTCAGAGCCAATCGCACATTGCACAACATCAACTCCCAATACCGAGAGAGACGAAACCCCTCCTATCGCTCACTGCCTCCATCTGTCTCGGGACTATACCCAAAAGTCACCTGTTTACATGACTCAGCAGAGCCGTAGTAGGGTGGAAATCAAAGTACAGTGGGAGAACACATAAGACTCTATGACGATCTCGGGTCTACAGACTAACCTGTACCAGTATCACCAGAGAACTGCTATCCGACGATAGATATAATACCATATAGGAATTATCGGTGAGTCCGTTCAGTGTACCCAGTCTCCACTGAGCACCCGTATACAATCTTCGATGTCACAACACCAATGGATATGGGATCATCCATCGCCCATCATATGGGTCAAGAAACGTATATGCTAGTCTACTCTGGAATATCGATACCCTGTCTCGATATACCTACGACTAGGAACATTTAAGGATATGCTTATAGACTACTCATTCCCCACTAGTATGATCTCTATCATAGCCATGGAAGTCAAGCAAATATCCTTAGGGCTTTATCAACATGTATCAAATGAACAGTATCAAGTAAACATGTCAGATAAAGTAAAACCAGATAGCATACTATCATGTCGAGCAAGAAAGTCATATATCAAAATATACATATATATATATGTCCAAGCATCCACTATACATATAATGGCCTCTAGGGCATACATATATCCAACAATTATTATACATGTGATGTATATTATAGTAGATGATTGGACATATATATAGAGGACTTTCTTGCTCGACATGATAGTATGCTATCTAGTTACTCTTTATCTTAACATGTTGACTGGTATTCTTTACTGTCTTACTCTCACACGTTGATAAAGCCCTTAGGATATGTACTTGACTACCAGGACTATGATGAGATCATACTAGTGGGGCCAGGGGTGGTCCAAAAGTACATCCTTTAATCAGTTCCTAGTCGAGAGAATATCGAGACTAGGGCATCGATATTCCAGAGTAGACTAGTGTGTATGTTTCTTGTCCCTTAGAGGGCGATGGTTGATCCCACAACCATTGGTGTGTGACATCAAAGATTGTACATAGGTGCTCATTGGAGAATCGGTACACCGACAGGACTCGCCGAGAACTCCTAGTTGGTAGTATACCTATCGTCAGACAGCAGTCTTCTGGTGATACTGGTATAGATTAGTTGTCATGACCCGAAATAGCTCGTGACTGGCCCTTGAATCATATGAAGTCTATAGGACCCCATCTAATCTAAGTAAGCCAAAGCCCAGAAATCTAAAACCATTTTAAATAATAAATGAAGGAAAAATAGTTTAAGAAGTGAAGGAATCATGTTTTAAATACAATGTTTTTAAATAAGTAAGCAAATATGCATTTTTAAAGTGTATAATCTTTTCTAAAAATTTCGGCAGAGTTTCCTTTGTAAATACTGGCCCCGAACGGGGTACAACAAGAATAATATATATGCAATGATAAAAGGCATCCCCAAGCGGGAGCTAGCTCTTCGTCAATCGACAGTCACAACCACGCAAGCAATATAATATACAACGCCTAAGGGCGAGGATCAAAACTCAGAAAGAAACTTAAAACAACATGAAAACCGTAATACTACAGCGCGCGACTCTAAGGTCGAAATAATACATAACTGATTTCTAAGTCTGAAACAATATACAAGTTTTGGTTGATGGAATTACTAGATACAACTGAATAATACATGTACAATGGTGGTTCTGATGCAAAAGAACCCACCTACCAAAGCAAGTCACCCGTAAGGGAAGCAATGTGCCAGAAAAGCCGCAATGAAACATGTACGACAAACCTGCAAGAAACTGTGGCACAACGGGGGTGAGTTGCCAACTCGTGAATAGAAAATATCTACAAGCAGAAATCGAACGTATGACTCATCCTAGGTCAATACGATCAGAAATATATAAACCTCAATATGAATAAGTCTGAAGCATACTAAAGTAGCATTGTAACCTCTATACATGAGTGTAGTGCCAAGTGCTCGTATCAGTGCCTCAGGTAATAGCATATCATAAATATGAGGTATGAACAATGTAATCAAATCTGTATGTATGTGGATCCCGTCCACTCGTCACCCAATGACAATAACCATCATGCATGTAAATATCATAAAGCATATGCATGGAAATATGAGGATATAAACCATCTGTGTCCCTCGCGACACGTCAAAATCAAGGAACCGAAGTGTCCAGCATCGACACTCGAAAACATCATGAAAGTTGTGCCCAGCATCGGCACGTAAATCCTCCTATATCGGGCTCCGTCAGTCCAGATCAGCCCACGGGCTCCGTCTGCGGAATCGGCCCTCGGCCCCGGCAGTACGCCCATATCCATCTATCGACTCTGGTCAGTATCCTCCGGATAACTGCCAGGTCCAACCAATCACCGGTAGGTAGTGGTCCCTCTGTCAGGCTCACCGTCTAGCTACACAGCAGATCCGTTCTCGCCCCGGGGTACCATACCGGGTCCACCATGTACCCGCAATCGGCCTCGTCCGCTCCTCGAATCGGGTTTCATATGTCGCTCTCAGCACCGAGAAAACACATGGTGGACGCACTGAAATATCATATCAAGGGCAACCGGGTTTTTAAAACAATTACATATTCTCTTTTGAAATACCCACGGATCCCAAATCCAGAAATATCATGGAAACAACATATCTCAATGCATATAATCAAAGCATGATGTATGCGACATGTAAAAGAAATGTAAGCATATCAGTATGTCATGCAACATGGAATAGTAATATGCACATATTTAGAGAAGACCGCTTCTTTAAAATGAATCATCTTTAAAAGGTATCTTGCGGTTCCCAAGTCTCAAATCAAGCCAGAATCATCAATGCATGTGCAAATACGTATGCATGCACGTATGGGTGTACAATAGGAATACACAGTATATAGGTACACAAGTATGCCATGCAAGGGTCATATCCTGAATGCAACAGTACTACAGTATAGTGACATGGCAATTATCGATGATGAAGTGTGTGAGCCGGCAAGCAGTGTACGTGGAACATACGCATCATCGATAATGGTGCTGGTGTCCTAACAACATGGTTGTAATATAGGAATAAACACAAGCAATGCAATGCAAATAGCGTGAATATGCGGAATCGAATAATCAACGCAACAGTGAAGAATCTACATCAATAAATATATCATGCAGTTTTGCCATGTGAAATAAGACGAATCGGGGTTTTTGGTAAAATAAGGGCTACGGTGTTTTAAGAAAAGATGTGCCGTTTGATAATATCCGTAGAATCCCTTTTTCCTATCTTTAAAATATCCCCGATTCGTTAGTTTTGAAAATGGTATGACTCGGGTATAGTCTAATGTCTACTAAGTAATCTACATCCAATTATCCAGTCAATCGGGAGGGGTATGGAAACCACCTACATCTGAGTCGATATATGTATATAAATATAATAGTCGGTGATCCCGCCTCAATAGTATCACATACGATACAATATACATCATATAATATCCTCGAGTTATGAGTGCGGATCTATCATCAATATAAAGCTCGCACGGTAAATCGTCGTACGGCTTCCCGATAGCTGGGTACGGGTCAATATCACATTCATCTCATCAATTATCTGGTATCCTTATCATCATCTCTCATAATCTGGAGTACCAATCTAAGTCTAGTACAATCGATACCATCTAAACAAATATAAGCGCGTGTGTAAACACACGTCCCAAGGCCCGCTAAAATCTCGTATCGTATCCCAAATACGAATCACATCATATCGCCGATCTCACGGCACCATGCCCAAACTCATCGACTCATCTCCACATATCATCTACTATCCTCATCATTATGGTAAAAGTATAGCAATAAGCATGTGTGTACGTGTGGGTGTAAACCTATGCTAGGGTTCGCGACTAGGAGCTACACTAGTTTACTTCCAACCCTAAATATCCATAGTACACCTAACACATCTATGATCTCCATGTCACGCAATAAGCTATCATATATATATAATATATGGACATATATAGTATACCAACTTCGGACTGCGGGGGTGCTATACGCCATCCACCCGACTTTCCCCGTAGATATAATCTACTCACCTTGTATCTTGCGTGTCGGTGTCGATATTGCCACCATCATCTTCATCGCCTCGGATCACCGTGGGGTACCTACATATCACACGTATCGCATCGCATTAAAACCAAATCGAAACTAAACGACACGCGAAAACCAACACGATACGCTAAAAGGCCTATAGGTTAAAACCTATGGGTATGCTTTCAAAACCATCAACGACCCTCGATATTGTCGTATAAACGCCAAGTAGTCGAGGTAAAACACAATACGCACATTCAGAATTAAAAATACAGAATACGGAAACACGAATCCAAGCAGCAACTAAGGAAAAAGGCTCCAAATTTCACCCTAGGTCAAATTAGACAAATTTGCACATGCCAGGGGTCTAATCTACTGATAAGGGGGCACCAAAACCAAAACGAGCCAAATTGGTGCAGGTTTGGCCGCAAATTGCGGCCAGAAGGATTAAATTGGCAGCCGGGAAAAAGAGTTAGGGGCTGGGGTCTTGGTGGTAGCTTCTTGGGTGCCTGCACATCTCACTGTCAAACCAAAATAATTTTCAGAGTCTCGGGGTGATAGCAGATTCAATATAACCTTCACAGATTTCACAAATCTTCCTATATCGATTTCTAAATCCGTATTCCGGGATTCAACTCTCTGGTTTAGCTCTTAATTCTAGCACTAGGGTGTTCATGTAGTGTCTACTGAGCTCAATTTCACATCACAACCCAAAATTTCCTCAAACCCTAACTAGGTTTTTCCCATGTCCACAAAACTACCCGATATCGATTCAATCTTAACATGGGGTTAAAAGTAATGCAAAAACTAAGCTAATGGTTCAGTAAATATCTCATTTGGCAACTCAAGAAAATTCTTGAGTTGCCCCAAGTGGCCAAAATCCTTACTTTCTTGGTCCAAAATGCTTGTCTTGAGCTTGTACGCACTTTTTGTGAAAATGGGAGTGGGGTTTTGGGTTTGTTTTCAAGGTGTTTGTGGCAATTTTGTGAAGAGGGAGAGAGAGAGGCAGCAGCAGCAGCGATGTGAAGAAAAGGGAGAGATATGAGTGTTGGAAAATGAAGAGGAATGGCTCACACAAGTCAAAGGTAAACACCCCCCTTTCTCTCTCTCACCATACCTAATATTCTATTTCCTTTTCTTTTCTTTTCTTTTCTTTTCTTTTCCCTCTAAATCCATCTCACTAGAATAGTGAACCCAAAACAATCATGGTTGAAAATGCAACACAAGTGTAAAGCAAAAATGATATGTGCATGTTTTGCACAAAATGCCAAAAATCCGATTAGCGATTTTTAATCGCTATTAGCACTAAATTAGTGTCAAACTAATCATAAAAACTTTAAAATGGCATAATTCCATAAAATACCCTATTTTAGAATTTTCCATAATTTTTCCAAAAAATTTCCCCTTTATTTGTATTTAATTATACCGAAATATTAAAATATTCATTAAAATAATATTAAATTATAAAAATTCCCAAAAATAATATTTTATTTTTTTGAAATGTTACATTAGTCTGTAGACCCGAGATTGTCATAGAGTCTTGTGTGGCTGTGTCTCCCACCATGCTTTGATTTCCTTCTTACCACGGCTCAAAGAAGTCGTGCAAACAGGTGGATTTTGGGTACAGTCCCGAGTCACATGGAGGCAATAAGCGATAGCAGGGGTTTCTTCTCTCTCGGTATTGAGGGTTGATGTTGGGCTATACTTGATTGTCTATAACTGGAAGTCCCTGGTCAGGGCTGCTGCTGAGATTTACTGATAAGAGTTGTCAGTAGTTTCTCAAACCGTTATAGGCCAGACATCGGCATTGTTAGTTATATGTATGCCCTAGAGGCCATTACTGTACATACGATGTATATTGTAGTGGATGCTTGGACATATAGAGGGAGGACTTTCTTGCTCGACATGATAGTATGCTATCTGGTTGTATTTTATCTTAACATGTACTCTGATTGTCTCTATGTTACATGTTGATAAAGCCCTTAGGATATGTACTCGACTACTGGGACTATGATGAGATCATACTAGTGGGGCCACGGTAGCCGACGAGTACATCCTATAACTGTTCCTAGTCGAGGGTGTATCGAGACAGGGCATCGATGCACCAGAGTAGACTAGCGTATACGCATCTTGACCCATATGATGGGCGATGGATGATCCCATATCCATCGGTGTTTGGCATTAAAGATGGTGTACGGGTGCTCAGTGGAGACTGGGTACACTGGACGGACTCGCCGAGAACTCCCAGATGGTATTATACCTTACGTCAGATGGCAGTTCTCTGGTGACACTGGTACAGCTTAGTCTGTTGACCCGAGATCGTCATAGAGTCTTGTGTGATTCCCACTGTGCTTTGATTTCCATCATACCACGTCCAAGAGGGCGTGCAAAAAGGTGGCTTTTGGGTACAGTCCCGAATCACATGGAGGCAATGAGCGATAGGAGGGGATTTGTCTCTCCCGGTATAGGGAGTTGATGTTGTGCTGTGTTCGATTGGCTATAACCGGAAATCCCTGGCCAGGGTTGATGAGATTTACTGGTAAGTGTTATCAGTAGTTTCTCGAACTGTTATAGACCTCATATCGACACGACTTATCAAGCTACTGGGGTCTGACATTTACCACCCCTAGGCGAGATATGCGACATATCAGACGACGAGACCGGACTGTACGGGAGTGTTACTGTTTGGATTCACAGGAGAATGTACATGCTTGCTTGTTGATCTTCTGAGCGCTCAATACCTGGGTAGCTGTTACGTTTAGATGACCGCTTGCAGCTTGTGGGTGTTTGATATGATCATCACCTACTGCCGGCGTATTGATGATTCTTTAGAGTCCTAGACAGAGGTTTCTTAGCTCAGGCAAAACGGAGTAGGAGCACATATGTGATGTGTGCGGGATCGAGGATAATGTGGTATATGGTACCGTATTGGATTCTCGCGATATGAGATATCGGCCGGGTATATGTGATATAGCCGGGTCATCGTATTAGTCGGTTATATGCGATATAGCCGGATTATCGGATCAAGTGTTGATTCGATAATTTAATGTATAATAATATATATGATATATTAAATTACATTAACTAATATTAGCTCACTAAAAGATTCATTTTCTCACGGGATAATACATTGATATATATGCGATATATGTTAATTGTATTATTATCTATTGTTACAAAATATATTGTATATGTGATATATAATATTGTAACATGTTAGGGTTACAAATTTAACATTGGATTAGGGTTTAAACTTGGTTAGGGTTTGGATTAGGGTTAGCTTTTGCATGAAGCTTTATGAAGCTTTGACTTTGTGAGATATTATGTTAACCCAATCCAAACCATTAACTCTAGTTAACTCTCTACAAGGGTTAACTCTCTCATGCTTAACCCTTGGTTAGATTTGTAATCACTACAATAATTCATTGTTCATCACAAAAGAATTAAGGTTATCTTCTTCATTCTTCTTCTTCATGTTTGAGTTCTTTCATGAAAAAGCCTTCTTTTGTGATGAAAGTGAGTGAGAAAAAGATTTTAAATGAGAGCAAAAATCCTACTTCATCATCCTCATCTATCCTTGCCATTTAGATGAGGGTGTTCACTTCATATTATGAGTGTTAGCTTGTGTTATCGAAACTTCAAGGTAGATCATCTTGGTATCGAAGATCGGAAGCAAAGGTTGCATCATTCTCTTCGTGAAGCCTCTCGAGAGTCCACAACACGATGATCGCAGCGAAGGGACCTCAACACGGAGCTTAAGAAGTGAAGGACCGGATCTACAAAGGTTGTAATCCCTCTCACTTAGTGTTAAAGCATTTAACATGTTCGTTTTCGCCTAAACCCTAGTTTAAAGATCCGGCTTCGGGTTGTTCGGCACGGCTAAAATTTTAATCGGGCATGGTTGATACCTCGTAGACCCTTGTGAACGTGCCTAGCAACCCTACAGTGGTATCAGAGCCAAGCTAGAGCTTTAGGCGAAGTCTAGACGAAGTTTAAAGTCCGATCGAACGCCGAAACCCCGATACGGAACCTTCTCTGGACAATTTTCAAAAAGTTGATTTTTTCTGAATTAAAAATGCTCAGAAAAACAAGCAGGAAAAACTAAGAATTACTGTGAAATACGGATCTCTGAGTCAACAATTGGACCGCGGAACCGCGGCGAAACCATGGTTTGTGCGGCGGTTCCGTGGCCAAAATTTGGACTTAGTCCGTGGAATTTCACTTAATTATTCTTAGGTCCTTTCTTGGCAATTTTTTCTGGGAATATTTTAATTCCACTCAAGTATTGAGTTTTCTAGGGTTGTATTGGGGACTCGTTGATTCGATCGGATAATTTAACTTTGTTTAATTTTTCCGGATAATTTTTAGAAACTGTTAAAAAGTTCGAACGGAAATCAATAACTCACTTTTTCCCCAGTCGGAAATTTTTTCAAAAGTTGGATTTTTTCTCGAGTTTAAGAACGTTCTAAGTCGTGCAAGTAACGCGGTGGACCCTCTAGAAGACAACAAACCTTAACTCGATTATGTGACCGTCTTGAACTGCGTTTTGAACCTTAGGGTTTGGGGCAGTACGGCGTGCCACATGTGAGGCGTTGGCTTGACCCTTCTACGGCTGGACCATTGGTACTGTGACATGTGATGGATTTATTTAAACTGATTTCAAGTGTTGAGAAATATTTGGGAAAACTTGGGTGTTTGATTATTCGATCGGAAAGTTTAACATTGTCTATTTATCTGGAATGTGATACAATATTTGGAATCCACAAGTAGTTATGAGATAACTAATTTGAATATTATAAACATAGCACTTTAGTCTCAGATGATCGGTTGCCACGGAATTTTGATGTGATCAAAAGTCCGTCGCAATCACGTAGCGTACGCGGATACTCGCTGGGTAAACTTAATAGACAGCCACGCCCCATAGCCCCGACCAAGTGACTGTAGGAGAACCCCGTCGCCAAAAGCATCCGTTCGGGTGCTCGCGGCAGCGGTGTTCCGCCTTAGTGCACTTTGCCGACGGCATCGGGGGTGCGGCCGTCTACTAAAGTTTGCGACGAGCATGCGATCAAATTGTCGGGAATCTTGTTGAATTGCCCGACTTGATATTGAAAAGAGTTTTCGATAATGAGACTAAAATGCGGGGTTTATAATTGTTAGGCATGCGATGTCTAAGGAATTCATTTGGTTAGGCATGCGATGTCTAAAAAGGTTGCGGATTCCAACTGTTGTAGTTTTACACTTTCTTTTCTGTGACCGTAAGTGTAGTATGTGGTGTATCGCCGGCTTTGTTGCTATACATCAACGACAATCGGGATACGCATACTTGCTTACGTTGATGATATGAGATATTATGTGTTGCTGTGATATGTTATATTGGATCGCCGCGTTTTGAATAGCCGGGGGTTTTATGTGAGATGAGAGTTTTTCTTTTTCATTCATGTAAAATTCATTTGTATGTAATATTCTTTTATTGGGGCACTTCCGGGATGAGGTTGATGTCACCACTTGTATATTATTTACTTTTCCGCATTAGGTAGACCCAAGGCGGGGAGCACAAGTAACCGGGTTATGGGGTCCAGTGGGAGACCATCTCGAGGAGTCGAGACCGGGTCTCCTAACCCTAGAATTGGCAGTGTTACTTGCCGCTCTCGTAGGGATCTAGGGGTGTGGGTTAGGCTATTCATCGCGACCGTGGAATCCGTGTTTTATACAGGCTCGTATTGAAAACACGGACGTCCTAGTATATCCAGTATTTCATATATGTTCTTCTGCTGCAATGTTCTGTGATGAGATCATATTACTGCCTGAGACGAATGTTTATATTATATATATGAGATATATGTTATATTGCAGATTTCGTTTCAAAAGAGATGCTTGTGAAGCATAATATGATGGGACTTCATTAATATGATTAATGAAAGAAAAGAAACCTAAATATGTTGTAGAAACTTGTTTAAAAACTGGTAGCTCTAGTTCTTGCTTTGCATAGCGGTGTTCCTTGTAGAACATCCAGCACCTTATTCGATAAGGAAAGGGCCGAGATCTCTTCACCGGGAGTGACCCCTTTAGCAATAACTGGCAGATGCTACACCCCTCGGTTTGTTTTTGATTGCTTCTATAGTTTTTGCTTTGCATAGTGGTATATATGATATATCCTGCACCTTATTCGATGAGGAAAGGGCCGATAATCCCTTCACCGGGAGTGACCCCTTTAGCAAAACTAGAAAAGCCTCAAAAACACTCCATTTAAAAATCACTCGATTCTACAACGATATAAAGTTCATTACGCAAAAGGTTTTCTTAAAAACCTATCGTAGCCTTCCGTCATTTCAGATAAGTAGTATTTAGTATTCGTGCTGCGTTTGTTGACTCAGTCAAGGCGTAGTGTGCGGTAGCTGATTAGTGCTTATCTGCAAAGCATATGATGCGATTGGATTAGGGTAGTCGTGCAGCCTTGTTGACTCAGTCAAGGGTCGTGCGGGTGGGTTTAATTCAATCGGGAAATGACGGGTTGAACTTTACTTGCGGTCTATGGTTTGTTCACTCAGTCAAGGTCATAGATCGCTTGGGGCAAAATATATTGGGAATTTCAAGTGTTGAAATTTGCAATGAGATTGCATACCTTCTATGAGATAGTTGGATCCCGATACCCGCTGCGAGTAAGAGTTACTCCTGGGAGAGTTTTACACATTACAATTAGTCGATCAAGTAGGTGTCTAGAAAGGTGTTAACGGGGTTACGCCTCTGGGAAAACGAGGTTTACTTTAATTAGGTCCGTGCGAAAGCACGGGGAACCTCCCTCAAAGTACCGACACTGGCCTGGCTGAAAGCTTGGCGAACTTGTAGCGTGTAATTAATCCCGGCTAGTCTTTCCTTTTAGGGTTTAAAGGAAGATTTGATTAAAACAGTGGGAGACATCCTGATTAGATATATTAGATAACCAATCTAATCTTGCAAGAGTATACGCTGAGTGTTTTCTTCTCTCTCTCTCTCCTGGTAGCGACCATATCATGCCTTAATTAAGATAATAAAACGGATGTATTGACCGAACCTGCTTGTTATACTGAGCTGGGGAACGTTGGTCCCGCTCCAACTTATAATTGTTATAAGACAGAGCAAGAAATTGGGGAATACCAGATTTCCCGTGCCGCCCAAACGAAGAAAGTGCATGTTGATGCATCATCTTCGGGTGTGTTCATTATAGAGAACTGTTTCTCAGTATCCTTTACGTCCTGGGTATGTGATACCGGATCAGGATCCCGCATATGTAATCTGTTACATGGGCTACATATAGGTAGAGAACTGAGAACGGGTGATAAGTTTCATGAGATAGAAAACGGTGGAATTGTTGCAACCAAGTCTGTTGGTCACCATCACCCTGTATTACCAGAATACATTGATTCTGAACGAATGTTATTAGATACCAAACCTGATATACAACATCATATCAGTCTCTTTATTAGTAAAGAAAGGATATAATTTTGTATTGTTGGATAATGTTTTGAACATTTCCTATATCAAGAGTTGATCGGTTCAGGCGCGTTATCTAAAAGCATTGACGTTCTAAATCAAACTACAGTTCTTAGTATACAGAACACACACAAGAGGAAGAGTTCAGAAATGAACGAATCCTTCTTGAGATATTGTAGACTAGGTCATATCAATGCGACCCGACTAGCTGAAGTTACATAAAGATGCATATTTAAATTAGTTTGAATTTACATCTTGTGAAACTTGCCAGTCATGTCACAGAGATAAGATGATCATAGCTCCGTTTACTGGAAACAGAGAAAGAGTTAGTGAACTCTTAGGATGATACATGTTGATGTATGTAGGTCCCCTGTCTACACATGCCAAGACCGGTTCTTTGTATTTCATTACATTCTCTGATGATCTCTTAAGATTCAGACATATGTTCCTGTTGAAACACAAGTCCGAAGCTTTTGAGATATTCACAGAACATAAGTTAGAAGTAGAGAACCGAAAACGGGTATAAGTATTATGTCCTTTGATGAGATCAAGGAGGAGAATACTTGAGCACGGAGTTCCTGGACTATTCTAAAGGAGAATGAGATTCTCTCTCAGCATTGCTCCTCCGTATAAACCATAGCACGATGGTATATCGGGGCGGAGCAATAGCACCCTATTTGATATGGTGTGCTCTTTGATGAGTACTACTGAGTTTCCTATTTCTTTTTGGGAATTATGCACTTGTGAAGGTGCATACCTATTGAATAGGGTTCAAATCAAATCAGTTGCCTACCACTTCATATGTGATATGGAATGGGAAGAGCCCATATCTTAAGTATGTTAAGATTTGGGGTTGTCCGGCCTATGTCTGAAAAGCAAAATCCGAACAAGCTCGAGGTAAAGTCAGATCTGTGAAAGTTTTTTGGATATCCCAAGCATTCGCAAGGGAATATCTTCTACCAAACCGAGAAACAAAAGTGTTTTATTTCTCAACATGCCACATTTGTGAAAGGGAATTTCTTGTGGAAAAATTAGTGGTCATGAGGTAGAACTGGAAAGAGTTCCAGTTATACAAACTACAGCAGATGATTTGGTAGAACCGAAGGATTCAATAGTATCCAACGAACCTCAGCCTCTCCGCCGATCTAGAAGGGTTCCTCACCCACTTGAGAGATACTTCGGTTTCTCTATGACAGTGGGAGCGAGGATTGCATCATGAGATGATGACCCAACTAGTTTCGTGCTGGCCATCAGGAGTGGGACTCTGTAAGAATGGCTGGATGCTTATCGATCTGAGATGGAATCCTTATACACCAACAAAGTATGGACTTTGGTTGCTTTATCTGAAGGGTTAAATCCCCATCAGGAGCAAGTATATCTTGAGAAGATTACTTGGTGTACATGGAAAAGTTGAGACTTTCAAAGCTATACTTAAATCCATCCAGATCTTACTTGCCACGGCTACATACCATAACTACGATATCTGGCAGTTGGGTGTCATGACAGCTTTTCTAAATGATGTTTTAGAAGATAGCGTCTATAAGTACACAGCCAGAGGGCTTCGTAGACAGTGGGAGCAGCAGAAACGTGTGCAAGATGTTTTATGTGATAAAGCAGGTATCGCGGAGTTGGAACGTCTGTTTTGATGTGGTAGTCAAAAAGTTTGACTTCATCAAAATGATAGATGAACCTTGTATAGACAAAAAGGTAGTAAGGAGTATGGTGGTGATCCTCGTAGAGTACGTGAATGACATACTCTTGATAGGGAAAGAGTTTCCTATGCTACGCTCGGTCAATCTCCGCTTATCACAAGGATTCTCCATATAGGATCAAAGTGATACCTCATAAATCCTGGATTTTAGATCTATGAGATAGATCTAATTGGATGTTAGGATACTCACTAGTTGTAGTGAGATGGTATCAATCGATCCTAGGGAGAATCACTGGAAAGGTTCCAGGGTGATAAGGACGACTGAATGTCAGTCGCAGGCATTATCTTTACCCTCAGTGGAGGGACGGTATGTTGGAAGAGTTCCAAGCTAGATACCGTGACATACTAGACGATTAAAGGCAAGATACATCGTTACCAAGGATGCTACCAAAGAGGCAGTCTGGATATATATAAGTTCATGAGATGAACTTCGTTCCTACCATTGTGTGACAATGGAGTTGTGGCTTTGGCCAAGGAACTACCGTCCCATCAGAAATCCAGATATAATTCTTAGGCAGTATCACCTGATCATGGAGATGGTTGATCTCCAGGAAGATCGAGGTTAGGAGAGTAGACACAGAGGACAACAGCGTGGATCCACTCACAAAGGCCTTTTTCCCAGTAGAGACATTTATGGGATGGTTGAGTATGAGATACTTCAACCGCAGCTAATTGTTGGGTATGTGATACCACAACAGATGGCCCTAGTGCAAGTGGGAGATTGTTAGTTATATGTATGCCCTAGAGGCCATTACTGTACATACGATGTATATTGTAGTGGATGCTTGGACATATAGAGGGAGGACTTTCTTGCTCGACATGATAGTATGCTATCTGGTTGTACTTTATCTTAACATGTACTCTGATTGTCTCTATGTTACATGTTGATAAAGCCCTTAGGATATGTACTCGACTACTGGGACTATGATGAGATCATACTAGTGGGGCCACGGTAGTCGACGAGTACATCCTATAACTGTTTCTAGTCGAGGGTGTATCGAGACAGGGCATCGATGCACCAGAGTAGACTAGCGTATACGCATCTTAACCCATATGATGGGCGATGGATGATCCCATATCCATCGGTGTTTGGCATCAAGGATGGTGTACGGGTGCTCAGTGGAGACTGGGTACACTGGACGGACTCGCCGAGAACTCCCAGATGGTATTATACCTTACGTCAGATGGCAGTTCTCTGGTGACACTGGTACAGCTTAGTCTGTTGACCCGAGATCGTCATAGAGTCTTGTGTGATTCCCACTGTGCTTTGATTTCCATCATACCACGTCCAAGAGGGTGTGCAAAAAGGTGGCTTTTGGGTACAGTCCCGAATCACATGGAGGCAATGAGCGATAGGAGGGGATTCGTCTCTCCCGGTATAGGGAGTTGATGTTGTGCTGTGTTCGATTGGCTATAACCGGAAATCCCTGGCCAGGGTTGATGAGATTTACTGGTAAGTGTTATCAGTAGTTTCTCGAACTGTTATAGACCTCATATCGACACGACTTATCAAGCTACTGGGGTCTGACATTTACCACCCCTAGGCGAGATATGCGACATATCAGACGACGAGACCGGACTGTACGGGAGTGTTACTGTTTGGATTCACAGGAGAATGTACAGGCTTGCTTGTTGATCTTCTGAGCGCTCAATACCTGGGTAGCTGTTACGTTTAGCTGACCGCTTGCAGCTTGTGGGTGTTTGATATGATCATCACCTACTGCCGGCGTATTGACGATTCTTTAGAGTCCTACACAGAGGTTTCTTAGCTCAGGCAAAACGGAATAGGAGCACATATGTGATGTGTGCGGGACCGAGGATAATGTGGTATGTGATACCGTATTGGATTCTCGCGATATGAGATATCGGCCGGGTATGTGTGATATAGCCGGGTCATCGTATTAGTCGGTTATATGCGATATAGCCGGATTATCGGATCAAGTGTTGATTCGATAATTTAATGTATAATAATATATATGATATATTAAATTACATTAACTAATATTAGCTCACTAAAAGATTCATTTTCTCACGGGATAATACATTGATATATATGCGATATATGTTAATTGTATTATTATCTATTGTTACAAAATATATTGTATATGTGATATATAATATTGTAACATGTTAGGGTTACAAATTTAACATTGGATTAGGGTTTGGATTAGGGTTAGCTTTTGCATGAAGCTTCATGAAGTTTTGACTTTGTGAAATATTATGTTAACCCAATCCAAACCATTAACTCTAGTTAACTCTCTACAAGGGTTAACTCTCTCATGCTTAACCCTTGGTTAGATTTGTAACCACTACAATAATTCATTGTTCATCACAAAAGGATTAAGGTTATCTTCTTCATTCTTCTTCTTCATGTTTGAGTTCCTTCATGAAAAAGCTTTCTTTTGTGATGAAAGTGAGTGAGAAAAAGATTTTAAATGAGAGCAAAAATCCTACTTCATCATCTTCATCTATCCTTGCTATTTAGATGAGGGTGTTCACTTCATATTATGAGTGTTAGCTTGTGTTATCGAAACTTCAAGGTAGATCATCTTGGTATCGAAGATCGGAAGCAAAGGTTGCATCATTCTCTTCGTGAAGCTTCTTGAGAGTCCATAACACGATGATCGCAGCGAAGGGACCTCAACACGGAGCTTAAGAAGTGAAGGACCGGATCTACAAAGGTTGTAATCCCTCTCACTTAGTGTTAAAGCGTTTAACATGTTCGTTTTCGCCTAAACCCTAGTTTAAAAATCCGGCTTCGGGTTGTTCGGCACGGCTAAAATTTTAATCGGGCATGGTTGATGCCTCGTAGACCCTTGTGAGCGTGCCTAGCAACCCTACAGGCATGACTTATCACGTTACTGGGGTATGACGTTTACCACCCCTAGACATGATATGCGACATATCAGACGAAGAGACCGGACTGTACGGTAGTGTTACTGATAGGCTTCATGGAGAGTATGGACGAGCTTTCTTGTTGATCTTCATATCGCTCAATACCCCGGTAGCCGTTACGTCCAGCTAGTACCGCTGACGGCTTGTAGGTGATTGATGTGATCATCACCTACTGCTGGCGTATTGACGAGTCCTTAGAGCCCCATATAGAAATTTCCTGGTTCGAGTGAAACGAACTAGGGCACATATATTGATATGTGCGTGGGCCTGATTAAATACGTGTATGTGATACCGTATTGTAATCTGGCAGTTATCTGATATTGGTCAGGTTATATGTGATATAACCGGATTATCGAATCAAGTGTTGGTTTGATTGTGATATTCAGATTAATGATATTAGTCGGTTATATGTGATATAACCGGATTATTAGATCAAGTGTTGATTTAATAATGTGATATATTTTATATGTGATATAATTATATCTTAACTAATATCATTAGCTCACTAATTACTTTATTTATATATACATATATATTAATGTATATTTGATATATATAAATATATATTATTATATGAAGCATGTCATGTTTTTCTATTTTGAGAAAATAGAAAAATGAGGTGTAAATTGTGGAGATATTTGTGGAATGGGCAAGGCATATGTTTTATTATTTGTATATTAGTCTTGACTCGCTATTCAAGCATGGTTGCAATTTAGAATTGCAATTTTATTCCATGCTTGAATAAGTGAGGAAAGAGAGAGCCATTTTGAGTTTACTCTCATCATTTTCATTCTTCATGTCTTAGCCATTTCTTGAGCTCTAGCTCTCTCTTGCTCTTTACAATTTTCTTCACCTCACTTCTAAGTTCAAACCCTCACATTTGATATGAATCATTGAACTTAAGAAAACCCTAGTGAGCAAATTAAACCCCTACTTCACCATCACACATTAGATTCACAATTTGATGTGGAGTGTTGCCTTCACTAATGAGATTAGTGAAGGGTTAGCTTGAGCTTGTGGACTTCGGGTGGATCTCCTTTGGCGCGAAGATCACGAAGGAGGTTCTTTCATCTTGAAGAGAAGCCTAGTGGAGTCGCGTGGACCACAACCCGGAGCTGTTGAAGAGAAGGACTTGAACTACAAAGATTGTATGCTCTTTTCTTCTCTTTAGTTCATCACATCACAAAGGCAAACCCTAATAATTTAGTAAAGATCTTATTAGTATAACTTAGTACCTAATAAATTTTAAAATTTGGCATGCTTGATACCTCTAGAACCTCATGGTGGTGCTAAGGTCGACTTTTATATAGTCCTTGCTTGTTCATGATCTAATAATGGAATCGATCCCAGAGAGTGCAATCAGAGAACTTACAACCGCAGGTGGCTGCGGATTGGAATGAGCACTGATCGGAGTCGCTTTGAAAAGAGGAAGGTGATCGGCCCGGAGGGAGTGGCCTAGAGCCGATTCGAAGGAGGGAGGTTCGCCGGGAGAATCAGCGCAGGGACCGTGATCCGATTGGGCTGATCGGCGCTAGGAGGGGGCACAGAAGCATCACTGGGGCAGGAGGCTGGAGTGATCGGGGCTGATCCGATCAGGAGCGTCGCCGGCCTGAAGCGATCGGCGCAAGGGAGGGGGTGGCATGGAAGCCGAGGGTATAACGAAGGAGCGCCGATGGGATAAGGGCACGACAACGGGGTGGGGGTGCGATCGGCGATGGGGTGACGCTGGTGTGGTGATCGGCGACTGGAGGTAGCGATGATGGGGGTCGATCGGGGAAGAGGAAAAATATTTGTTTTGGAAAAAAAAATTATCGCTCTGATACCATGTTAGAATATGTAATTGATGGAATTTTTTTTTCCCTTAATGATAAAAGAGTATACAGGTCCTAATTATACAAGTTGAGAGATGCCCAAATAGGAAACTCCTAAGAAGGAAGAAAATCGGTAAATATACAAAGCATAGGGATTATATACCATATTTAACATGCATTATAATGGTATAGAGAGAGAAGAGATAACATAGTTTTAGCAAAGAAGGCTTCTAAATTTAATACCAAGTTAAATGATGATGTGTTCGACTACAGCTATATTTTCTGCAGCCCCATTATATCAAGTCAACCCATCATAAACTATTTAATGGCACCCATGTTAACTCTTTCACAGTAGGTTGTTATTAACTTGTAAGACCTTTGGAGTTAGAATAACTATGGTTTATTTTGAAGTTGAAATAGAAAAGATGCAAACTATGGTTTAGAAGCCCCAAACTTTAAAAATGGAGTTTAGAGAACTTTGGTTACGTTGGAGTTGAGATAAGTATTTTGGATTGTGATAACTATCTCAACTTCAAAATGGTTGTGTAAAAAGGAAAATTAAGATTCTGGGGTAAATTTTTGTTAACCTTACCTAAACTTAACTCCGTTCCCAAACAGGGCCTCATTTGTGGTTCACAAGCAGAAGGGTCACACAACCCATCATAAACTCCCACCATTTATCCCCCACATCACTATCCCCTGCCCCATCCAATAAACACTCTCCACGTAATCATCAAACACGTCTCCTCGCTGGATCTCCCTCCCCTCTGACTAAACCCTCACTCTTCACTCTCCGGCCACGCTAATAACCTTCAGATTCATCACTCGATCAAAACCCAAACCAAAACCCAAACGAAAACAACGCACAAAAAAATTGAGATCCCAAAGCAGCAGCAATGAGGAAGTGGGCGATCCCTTCCACGCTTCTCCTCCTCCTCCTCTTCCTCTCCTCTCTCCCTGATCAAGGCAACATTCGATCCAGATCTAGGGATTTTTTTAAAATCATTTTTTTACATCTATTTGGATTCTATCCTGTGCATTTTGTTCTTTACAGGACGCAAGATTCATGCAACTGCTGAAAACGACGGCGATGACGGGCTCGTCGATCCGCCAAAGGTCGAGGACAAGCTCGGCGCCGTCCCCGGTGGATTGTCCACCGACTCCGACGTCGCCAAGAGGTTGATTTGATTTGTTTTCATATTAATTTTTCTGTTCCGTCGATGGATGGATGAATGAGTTTATTGGGATTTTTGTTGTGTTTAGGGAGGCGGAATCGATATCGAGGAAGAGCCTCCGCGAGAATGCGGAGAAATTCGCTTTCCAAGCCGAGGTCTCGCGGTTGATGGACATCATCATCAACTCTTTGTACAGTAACAAGGACATTTTCTTGAGAGAGCTCATCTCGAACGCTTCTGATGTATGTATGCAATTGATCTGATTCGTTGTTTTTGTGGATTTTTATAAAATGTTAATTGGATGTATATGGTTGAGAATGAAGGCATTGGATAAGATTCGGTTCCTTGCGCTCACCGATAAGGAGATCTTAGGGGAAGGCAACAACACGAAGCTTGAGATCATGGTTAGTTTTAGTTTTAGTTTTAGAGAATAGATGTGCCGGAGAATTTATTTTGTTGAGAATGTGAGCAATTGTGATTTATACTGCGTTGCAGGTTAAGCTAGATAAGGAGAATAAGGTCCTCTCGATTCGGGACAGAGGTATTGGGATGACCAAGGAAGATTTGGTAAAGAATTTGGGGACCATTGCCAAATCTGGAACTTCTGGTATGTTTTGTTTTTTGCTAAAGTTTTGACATTATCAGTACTAGAATTTGTGCACGTGCGTTGCACGTGTTAATTAAACAATTAATTATTTTTTGGGAGAAGAGAGAGATAATGTGGAGGGTTATATATATATATATATATATATATATATATATATATATATATATATATGAGAATAATGGAGGAAAGAGGCCATAGGAGGGGATTTCCTCCTATGGCGTCGAAAAAATACAATTTCCGCCATTTTTTCCGACGATCGGCATCCATTATCATCATCGTTATCATCTAAGATGTGTATACACCAAATTTCATGTGATTCCACCACTTTTTCACCGTTGAATTAGCAATGTAAAAAGTTCTATTGTCGGTAAACCATTAATTTTGCACCAACTAAATCAACAGTGAAAATGGTATAATCACATGAAATTTGGTGTATCCACATCTTAGATGATAAAGATGGAGCTGATGTATGCCGATCGTTGAAAAAAATCATGGAGGGTGCATTTTTCCGACGCCATAGGAGAAAATTCCCTCCTATGGCACCTTTCCTCCATTAACCTCTATATATATAGGGGAGTGCTCTATTGCAAACCGGTCCGCATTTTTTAAAAACGGGAACCCGCGATACACGATACATTTGAACGATTCGAACCGTTTAAATTGATCACCCTACCTTCAAGTCTATGTGTATGAAAAATCAAAAGATTTGAAGATCTCTAACCAATATATTAGATGGAGTTTATGTTGCTACATTGAAATGCGTTCATTTTGCACTCATTCGATGCATGAGTTAGAGGTCTTTAAATCCTTTGATTTTTCATACACATATATTTGAGGGTAGGGTGATCAACTTGAATGGCCTTGAGAGGGGAGAAAGGCCTTGAGAGGGGAGGATTTTTCTTCTTTTTTTCTAGAAAAAAGGAGGGGTGTACCTCTAACCAAAGAGTATTTGCATTATATATAGAAAATATATAGAAGATATGTATGTTTCTTTTGTTGTGCTTAGTGAATGTGCTTGGCAAAATGTTACTGCTTTTGTGCAGCATTTGTGGAGAAAATGCAGACAGGTGGTGATCTGAATCTCATTGGGCAGTTTGGTGTCGGGTTCTACTCGGTGTATTTGGTTGCGGACTATGTGGAAGTTGTCAGCAAGCATAATGACGATAAGCAGTAAGGGTCATTCTGCTGTCCATTTCTTTGTTATTTGTTTTATTGATAGTTACTTATTGGTTAAATCGAATAACATTTACTCCAATTTTTTATTTCGTCTTTGTGGTTATATAGGTATGTATGGGAGTCTAAGGCCGATGGGTCGTTTGCGATTTCTGAGGACACATGGAATGAACCCTTGGGACGCGGAACAGAAATCAGGCTGCATCTTAGAGATGAAGCCAAGGAGTATTTGGAAGAAGACAAGCTGAAGGTCGGTGTTATTTGATTGTTTACATAAACTTGTTTCAACCCGCTTCCAAACTCTTACACCTCTTACAATGCTCTTAAACGGGCCTTTCTGTTTCCATTTAATTATACATTTTTAGAATATCCAATGAAGGGTTGAACTATTGTAACGTTGGGGCCTTCTATACCCTGTCATGAAAATGTCAAATATATCTTTGCTTATGAAAGAAATATAATATTTTTACTCTGCACTTGCACCTTGCTATAGATTATAGAATATCCCTATCCCACTTGTAAATCATATTCAAACTCTCTACTGATGACCAATATCAATCTTCAATTTTTTGATTAATTGTACATGACATTTCCTTTTGTATATGAACCATTAACTTGTTTCTTTCATTATCGGCATAACCACAAGAGTTGTACAAGCATCTATTGAGGAACAAGATTATATAAAAAAAGCTGTAATTGTATGTCGAATCCTTTTTATCTTTTATCAAGACTTCCTTTTATTGTATATGTCCCCTGTCACTTGACTGCTACTTGTAGAGTAGCCCTTCTCTTGCAATAGTGTCATCCTAGAGTGTATTTTAATCTCCCCCTTTACTTTCAATCTAAGTCTACTGGTCGTTCTTGCTTTCTTTAGCCTAAACTTGCGCTGATTATTCGAGCTGCTTATATCTTACTCCTATTCTACTTTTATATGCATCCCGACAAATATCATTACCGGTGATAAATAGCCACGAGGCCCATGCTGTGTTGTTGTAGGCCGACAGCAAGGACCTAATGCTAAATTGCAACCTTGGAACGTTGCTGTGGACGACCGCTTTTTAAATAATTAATGCAGTTATTTATCCGTTTGAGCTGGTTTGGTAGGTCATTATAACAGTCACCTAGTGACCATGACTTGTTGAGAGAGATCTTTCAGGATTACTTTGCCAAGAGATCATCATTCATGATTTAGACCGTCTGTGAATTGGTGCAAATTGTTGGTCAAGGCAACTAACTATAAGCACATGTCGATCCTTTCCTCAAGATCTTTACTCTAGTTTACAGATGGGTTGATTTACCTTTATGGTCGTTAACTTTAAGCTCGTGCACCTATGGTGCAATCCTTCAATTCTCCTGTGTATCAGAAGAGTGTATACAACGTTAAAGATGATAACTTTTGTTCATACACGTCATTAATAGTATAATCAATTACAGCCATCTTTAAGCCATAAATAAGTCAGAAAGCCAATTTATAATTCTGTTTCGATATGCACATAATTAATAGTAAAAACAATCACTTATGCAGGAATTAGTAAAGAAGTATTCTGAGTTTATCAACTTCCCAATATATCTCTGGGCTAGTAAAGAGGTGGACGTCGAAGTTCCATCTGACGAAGACGAGTCTACTGATGAAGAAGAAACATGTATGCCTTAGAATTATGTCAATCTGTTTCTTTGTTAAACATAGACGAAGTTTGTTGACTTGTACTCTCCCTTACTCACATTTTTCTTTGTTTATGTATTTATTGCTTGATACAGCTGAAACCAGCACAACAGAAGATGAAGAAACGGAAGAGGAAGATGCTGAGAAGAAGTCCAAAATGAAGACCGCAAAAGAAACAATTTATGATTGGGAGGTTCTAAATGAGGTGAAGGCTATTTGGCTCCGCAGTCCTAAGGAGGTTACTGATGAAGAACATGCAAAATTCTATCATTCTATTGCAAAGGTAATCATTCTTGCTCATAAAAATATAATGGAAGTTGGGAATCCATGCATTGTTTCTTGAACAAACATAATAGGTACTTCTTTGTTTCTCATTTGCTTAATGATGTGACTGTCCTTTTATGGCAGGACTTCGGTGATGAAAAGCCTATGGCTTGGAGTCATTTCACTGCTGAAGGCGATGTGGAGTTCAAGGCTGTGCTTTACGTGCCGCCCAAGGTTCCTCATGATCTTTATGACAGCTATTACAACAACAAGGCGAACTTGAAGTTGTATGTTAGAAGGGTGTTCATCTCAGATGAATTTGATGAACTTCTTCCAAAGTATCTCAGCTTTTTACGGGTAATATTCTGCATTTTAAATTATTATCCTCACTAGAGTTCAATGGGGTGGTAGGTTTTGCTTGTGAATAAAGCTTGTTTGCCTAAGAGAAGCTTCAATTTTCAGGGGCTTGTCGACTCCGACACGTTACCCCTTAATGTATCACGAGAGATGCTTCAACAACATAGCAGTCTGAAGACAATCAAGAAGAAATTGATCCGCAAGGCTCTTGACATGATTCGGCGGATTGCAGATGAGGATCCTGATGAGCAGAGCAACAAAGATGCTACTGGTGAGATTGTTGACACCTTTTACTTGATTCCAAGTTGTCATTCTTGATTCAATATGGTTTCCTATTGGTTCTTGTAGTTATTATTGACTATCTATCATTAATGTGATGAAAATAGATTTGGAGAAAGATAGTGAGAATGATGAGAAGAAGGGCCAGTATGCTAAGTTCTGGAATGAGTTTGGTAAATCCATTAAGCTTGGTATCATTGAGGATGCACAAAACAGAAATCGTCTTGCAAAGCTTCTTCGTTTTGAAAGGTGATACTTTGTTTTAATACTTATACCACTTTATTGGTTCTGACAAGTTGTCTTAATATCAATATTTGAGCAGTAAGTTTAAGCTATGACAAACTTATGCTGTTTATATACTCTTTCCAGCACCAAGTCAGAGGGTAAACTCGCATCTTTGGACCAATACATTTCGAGAATGAAACCAGGACAAAAGGACATATTTTACATTACAGGGACCAGCAAAGAACAACTGGAGAAGTCTCCATTCCTTGAGAGGCTCACAAAGAAGAACTATGAGGTAAATTTCATACTGGCCATTCACTTTATTTATTTTCTTATGATTATGCGATTAAGAAATAGGTCGACTGGTAAATCTGTTAATGTGCTATAACACCTGAAGATACATACATATATACATACATATATATATACATATATACATACATATATATATACATATATACACATACATACATACATATATACATATATACACATACATACATATATACATATATATACATACATATATATATATATGAGGTTAATGGAGGAAAGGTGCCATAGAAGGGAATTTCCTCCTATGGCGTCGAAAAAATGCACCTTCCATGATTTTTTTCGACGATCGGCATACATTATCTCCATCTTTATCATCTAAGATGTGGATATACCAAATTTTATGTGATTATACCATTTTTTCACCGTTGATTTAGTTGGTGCAAAATTAATGGTTTACCGACAATAGAACTTTTTACATTGCTAATTCAACGGTGAAAAGATGGTGGAATCACATGAAATTTGGTGTATGCACATCTTAGATGATAACGATGATGATGATGGGTGCCGATCGTCGGAAAAAATGGCAGAGATTGTATTTTTTCGACGCCATAGGAGGAAATCCCCTCCTATGGCCTCTTTCCTCCATTACTCTCTCTCTCTCTCTCTCTCTCTATATATATATATATATATATATATATATATATATTTGTCTTCTAATTCATGGGTTCATTGGGTCAACATCTATCAATATTTTATTGTATCATAACTTGCCTAGACTTGCACTTAGAGCTGGCTCAATGCCAGTATGCGTACTACTTTTAAGGGAATACATATCTACAAATTTAAGAATTGCAAACTCATGGCTTGATTGGATAAAATGTAAATTAAGAGAAGCAGAAGTGCAGAACCAAGGACAGTGACTAGGATGTTTACACTCTGCCCTGTAATTTCTTCTTCTTTTCTTGTTTTTTGTTTATCTGATTCGGTTATACCACCAAAAGAGCATGTCTTCTGCGGTGAATATCCCCCAAGTGGGGAGTTCACTCGCTGTACTACTGTGGATGTCACCAGCAGAGATTTTCTAGAATAATAATCACTAGTTGTAACTACTTTTTTCTATTTGCTGTGAATAATAGGCCGTAACCTGAAGCATGTGGGGTTTGATCCCCAAATCTATTGCTCATTGCAAGAGGTTTTACCACTATGCTATGGTGGCAGTCGCATGCTAACTCTTTTTCTTCAGAAACTTACACATTTTACCCTACATGGACCCACCAAATATTTACATTCATGTATTGATGCTCTCTTTCATTCTTTTTTTTTGGCCCGTTTTTTTTCTTTTTCTTTTTCTTTTGGAGGGGGGAGGGGTTACTTTGACGTGAAATATTCCCAAATGTGGGAACTAATTATCCCAAATTGCATGTTCTTTTAATGAAATTTCGCATAATATAGTCTAGCAAATATGAAGTTCTATGTTTGTTTAGACCTTTGCATACTATTAACTCTTCTTGCTGTTGTTGTATACTTGTTTAGACCTTTGTTTTAACTAAACTAGGTTCCAGAAAGAAAACTAAATATATTTGAAACGGGTTAAGATTTATATTTTGAAGTATTAATCGATTCTGTTCAATCTGCATTAGAGGTGACAAATAGACTTTGAATTTGACTTCTCTGGAAGCTGAAACTGTGTGAATTCTTCAATTTATTTATAAAATCTTCCCTGTAGAAAAATTATTTTCATCACCATTTCCTACACAGTTGCTCAATTTCAAATCTTTTCATGAAGCTTTATTAGCATGCAGTTGCCGTCCATGGCCTACACCATTTCTACACCATTTAGAAGAAAATGACCTAGATGATGATTATGATGTCTATTTCGTATCTCTATCTTCCATCGGACTTGACTACCTAATTCACACCTATATTATTGCAGGTTATTTTCTTCACTGACCCAGTTGATGAATACTTGATGCAATATCTTATGGATTACGAAGACAAAAAGTTCCAGAATGTGTCCAAGGAGGGACTTAAACTAGGGAAAGACTCGAAGATCAAAGAAATCAAGGAATCTTTCAAGGACCTGACTGATTGGTGGAAAAATGCTCTCTCCGGTGAGAATATTGACTCGGTAAAGATCAGCAACCGTTTGGCCGATACTCCTTGTGTGGTGGTGACATCAAAATTTGGTTGGAGCGCGAATATGGAAAAGATTATGCAAGCCCAAACTCTTTCCGATACCAGCAAACAAGCTTATATGCGCGGCAAGAGAGTCCTTGAGATCAATCCAAGGCACCCTATTATTAAGGAACTCCGTGAGAGAGTTGCTACAGATCCTAAGGTATAATTTATCTTGGGTTAATTATACACCACATACATACCATGAACTTTGCACCATTTTTGAGATAAATACATGAACTTTGTTAATTTCTTTAAAGTACCGTCAACTGCTTAGTTTGTTGCACTAAAATACCATCCATTAGTGATCTTCACAAAACCTTTAAAAGTCAAGCGATGGACACATGACCAATGTATCCTCATTTTACCCTTCCATTGCCATATTTGTTTTAAAAGAAAGAAAAGAAAACACTCATTTCCACTCTCATCTATTTCTTCTCTTTCGAAATATGAATTGATTGCTTCAAGCTGTAGATACACGGACCTAATGAGTATAATTAGAAGAGAAAAGTAAACAAGTTCTTCAAGAAACCACTAAGATAAAATAAGAAATCGGTCACTTGATGAACACCTTGCTACTATAGTAATTTTTTTTTGGAAAGATAACCTGTCAGATTGTAATTTTAATGGGACAAAGATACATTGTAGGTTTTTTTTTTTTGAAAGAAGAGCAGGGATCCAAAAATTGGAACCCGTCCCATAAACTTTATTGATAACAGAAAAAACAATTACAACCTATCTTAACTATTACAAAAATAAAATAAAATTACAGCTAAAAAATAAAACTAAAAAGAGACGGCCCAAACGAAGGCCACAACATACAAGAGAGCGTAATTTGCAGAAAGAACAGAAGAAAAAGGGAGGGGGAGAGAAAGAGAAAAGGGAAATTCTCGCAACAAATGTCCCAGTGGGCATGAGAATTGCAGAAAGATCCATTGTAGCGGGATGTAATTTATAAAATTTGTGGTATTTATCTCAAAACCGGTGAAAATTCATGGTACTTTAGTATAATCTACCTGTCCTGCATCACTACCCTTTTATCTAATAAACATTGAGGTAATACCAAGTTCTTGTACACACAGTCACCGCTAATTCAAGCTTTGCATGCATATAGGATGAGAGCGTGAAGCAAACTGCACGGCTCATTTACCAAACAGCACTCATGGAGAGTGGTTTTAATCTCAATGATCCAAAGGAATTTGCCACCAGTATCTACGATTCTGTGAAGGCAAGCCTCGACATTAGTCCAAGTGCAGCGGTAGAAGAGGATGATGATACTGAGGAACCCGAAGTAGAAGAGAAAGAATCGACTTCCAAGGCAAGCGAAGTTACCGAAAACGAGTCAACAGCCAAAGATGAACTCTAGGCTGATAATTTTGATACAGGGTTATACCGTTCCTCGACTCAGATTCTTACCACCAATGAGGGAGAGCCACTTAAAAATAGGTGTTAGGCCGAAGTTTTCTGATTTTTTATGTAGGTAGTATTATCCACAAGGCGCGCTTTCGATGAAGCTATCAAGAGCTGTTTGCTTACTATGATGAGTGTGTAGTACACACGATTTTGACTATGTTGTGCCTTGTGCGTGCCCACATTTTGGAGTTTTGATTATTTTCTGAAGTAGTTTCTCATCACTGACTTTTGTATATAAATGTTTGCTCTAGGTCGTTAAAGACTTGTATTTTCTGATGTGCTTGGTATGAGATTTAGTTATATCTAGTTTGATGCTATCTATTTGCTTAATAATATACCACATGGTATGGTTATGGTTATCTCCTTGCCATTGGAATAAATTCAATTGCATAGCCAAGCCAACACATGAGGCAGTGTCAATTTGATCTGCATGAAAGGGGTTAGTGCAGATGAGTCGGGGTTACATTCGGATCCGGATCTTTATTCGGACCCTGATATTTTTGATATGGATATTCAATTTCAGATCCGTTCGGATATAGACATGGATATATATTGTCGGATCTAGGCGGATTCAGATAAAGATCTTTTCAATTTTTTCGGATACGGATTCGGATATCCGGATATATGAATGCGGATACGAATTCGGATATCCACATATATATTAAGTTAAATGTAGCATTTTAAATTAAATATCTAATATTTTATGTTTAATTAATTACTACTTTAACACTAAAATTAAAATTAAATAATATATTAGTTTGTTTATTTTACATTATTAGAAATTATAAATTATGTATCTAAAATATTATTTTATTATTTTTACTTTAAAATATACATATTTAAAATATACATAATAGGGTAATAAATATATTTACTTATTTTTTTAATATATTAAGTTACATGCATATTGATAAGTTTCAAATACTTTAAGTACTCATATTTAATTGTACTTAATTTTATTTGTAATTTTATTTGTAGTTCGCATCGGTTACATATATATTTTCACTTCACATTCATTTATTTTACATTTTAAATATTTATTTATCAATATCCGATTTGTATCCGTATTTTTCATATCCGATTCGTATCTGTATTCGATTTTGTCAAATATGGATATGGATTTTTTTACTGAACTATATATGTATTTATATCCGTATCCGAAACCATAGAGCAAATATGGATACGGTGAAGCTCATATGTGATTGGAATGCAACCCTAAGTTTGAGGCATTGAGGAGGCTTACATTGTAATGACCTTTTTAAATATGAGAGTAACAGAGACAAGGTGTCTAAGAAGGGAATTTCTACATCATTGACTATCTGCGTCATTCATTTTAATCTTTATTGTCTCTTCATACAATTATATAACAAGTTTCATATGATTTTAAGATATCTTACATTTTCATCCATAAATGGTTACTTGGTTAATATTTTTGTGTTTACTGAACAACCTGATGGGCAAAACTGATGGATTATCAACTCAATGAATTAGATGAACTACTGGCATATCACTTCCACAGCTATAAATATTGATTTATTTTAGGGACTACTTTTGGTTATGAATATACTTGAGGGTTGGATGGTTTTTTCGTGTTGAGAAGATGATAATTTTAGGGACTTTATTGCAGTTTATTCATAATGATCGTAAATATTGATTTATTCTAATTTTAAAACTTGTTCGTGATCGTTTTTATAAAAAAGAATACAAACTTGTTTATCATCAAATTAAATAGAAAAAGAAACAAAAGAATGGCTAAATTTTAACTTGATAATTAAGAAATTTTGGCACTTTCCACCATTACAACCCTCAACTTTTAAAATGATGCAAGACCATCATTAACTTCAGAAAACTACCATCCGTTGTCTTTCCGTTAGTGATGATGCTCAATATTGGCGATCCCCAAGATCAGGACACGTGGCAGATGGCATGTCCCGGAACTCAAAAGAAAGGGCCCACAGAGGCCGACCAGGCTACCCCTGTACCCGACCTGCAAGCACAAGCTAGCCCTTCCCGAGGCACCGTACAGATTGGCCTCCTCGGCCCCTCAGCTCGCCCCGAGCTGCCACAAGTCCAAGACTCCTCGGCCCTCTCGCTCGTCCCCGAGCTCCCCAGCCGAGGCCATCTTCCCCGGTCCTCCGACCGACCAACTCCACCACTCACAGGCGTAACCGTCGCTCCGCAAATCCCGCCATGCGCAGATTCTCCGCCAGCAACATCCCACGTTCCACGCCATCACGATCCCCATTAACGGGCGATCCGCTCTTTACGCGGGCGTGATGTCGGGAGCGTAACTGCCGGCGAGATTCTCGCGCCTGCTGCTGCGTGCTGCCGCCACTATATAAACCCCCATCACAGAGGGGTCAAGTAAGCCATTTTTTATTCCACTTAGCCGTTACTCTACTCGGATCTCATGCTAACTTGATCGTCGGAGGGTCCTCGGTGGTACCAAACCACCCCGGGAATTCTTTGCAGGTACTCGGCACTAAACTCCCCAAGTCACCAATCTCCTCCAAACCCATTGAGACCCGCATGCAACAGGAGATCACCTCCACCGGGAGATCGACGGAAGACAACATCTGAAGGAGACCCGAAAAGGACCTCCATCAGTTGGAGCCGTCTGTGGGAAACGCAAACTTCACAAAAACAAAGTTGTCCTTCCGATCTCCGTCCACATGGCAAGCAACCATCCTAAAGATCGGGGTACCAGCCGCCGCCTCCCCCTCACCGGAGACGCGGATGAACCTCCTTCGGCGACCATCATCAATGCCCCCGCCAGCTGAATAGATCGGCTACAGTCCCTTGTAGAGGCGTTCGTCCGCGTCCAAACGGCCGGGCCTGGGCCCCAGATCGCCGCTCCTCCGCCTCCAGAATGCTCTGCCCCCGTCGGCACGGCTGACCACCGGCAGGCTACTGTTAGTGTATATGCCCTAGGGGCCATTATTGTATCATACTAGGTTGTATATTACTTAATGGAAGCTTGAGATATTCACAGTTGTATATAACAGTCTTGCTAAAAATGGTAGTATGCTACTTGGTTTGTGTCTACTTTAATATGTGCATATGTTTCTTGTGACGTATCACTTATACATATTAGTAGAGTCCATAGGATCTTTGCTTGGTTACCAGCGTCGTGATGACAGTCACGCTAGTGGGGGCTGGGTAGTCTGTAAGCAACATCCTATACAGGTCCCTGGTCGTTGGATTATCGAGATATGACATCGATATTCCGGAGTAGACTAAGTGTATACGCTTCTCATCCCAGTTGGGGAGATGGTCTGTCCCACAGCCATCAGTACGTCGTACTGGAGATAGTATACAGGTGCTCGTTAGGTTACGGGTACACCGGACAGGACTCGCCGGAGAACTGATTGGTTGGTATTATACCCATCGTCAGTTAACAGTTCCCAGGTGACATGAGTACAGTATAGTCCGCAGACTTGACACTGCTACTTCGCCTCGAGTGTGTCCCACTGTTCTTAGATTGCTACCCTACCACGGCTCAAAGAAGTCGTGCAAACAGGTAGCAGTTGGGTGCAGTCCCGAGCACTTGGAGGCAGTGGCGGTTAGACAGGATTCGTCTCTCCCGGTATTGGGAGTTGATATCGCACTGTGTCAGAGAGCCATTACGCAAAGTCCCTGGCCAGGACAAGCGAGATTTACTGGTAGGTTCCAGTAGTTTCTCAGGGTGTAATGGGCTTCGCTCCGACATGACTTATACAGCTATTAGGGGACTGACGCTTGCCGTCCCCTAGGCTTGATATGCGATAGTCTTAGACGAACAGACCGGACTGTACGGAGATTGTCACATCAGGCTTAGTAGGGGTTCATATGGTTTTCCTCATCGGCCTTCTTATCGACATCTACCTGGGGACCGTTACGTACAGCTAGTGCCGCTTGCGGTCTGTGGTTAAACCCACTGCCAGCGTAGTGTCGAGTCTTTAGAGTCCCACACAGAGAGTTTCCCTGCTCCAGGCGAAACGATATAGAGGTCGTATGGTTTTACGACAAGGGTTCGGACGCATACGTGTGTTTACGCACGTACGACTTTTCGGACAGTTTTTACTAGCCGGCTTTGGTTTAAGCCAGATTCTAGTATCAGGTTATTGGATTTATACAGTCTAAAGTTTTTTCCGTGTTTTCACGGATTGGAGGGGCGTTCTCGTAATTTGTCGAGAAGCTTCTAGAAGAGTGGTGACTTGGGGGTAAGGTGGCATTGCATTAAATGAGATTAGTGACTCATTTGTGTGATTCATCCATGTCATTAATGCATCATAAATGCTTAATGACTCATGGAGATGAATCACTCATAGATATTTATGAAGCATAGTTGTTAATTCTATTATTTCATTTTTGGATAAATAAATAATGCTTTATATATATTATGATAGATCATTATCTCATTTGATAATTCATTCTCACCTTCTTTCTCCTCAAGCTCACTCTCTTTTCAAACCTTAACCCTAATCTCTCATGAGTTGAGATCAAGGGTTAACTAGACTAATACATCCATAATCTCACTCTATATCCCCTAGGTAGCTTAGATTAGCACTTTAAGCAACCTAGTTATCTCAAGTTTGAGATTACGCTTGGCGTAGGAGCTTTCGGGTGGATCGTCTTTGATTCGAGGAGGCCGTTGAGGTGCCGATGTTCCAAGGAGCCTACGAGGAGTGGAGGACCGCGATGAAGACCCGAAGGACAAGTAACGTAAGGTATAACTTCGTATCCTAGTAGTTAAACCTCTAGTAGATAGTTAGCAATGGTTTAGATACGATTCATGCGCTCAAGTCCGTGTTACGAAGCTTTGATATTCGTTTTTCATATATTCCGCCTCCCCGCGAGTTCGTGGGGTGCGTGACATGGACTTACAGTGGTATCAGAGCCAACTAAACCATTACTAGCTTATTAGCAACTAGTTAGAAGTTCGATCGACGGAAAACACGAAAACGAAACACCTCGTACCCTAAGTTTCTGTTAATTTTAAAAGTGTCTAAAAAAATATTTGACATACCTTAAAATTCACAGCAGGGTATTTTAAGAATACTGGGAAAATACGAGCCAGTAACTCGGTAGAACGGCCGCGGATCCGCGGCAATAGAGTGCTTGTGCCGCGGATCCGCCGCCGAGTCAACTCCAAGTTGACTCGGATTTGCTCTGTAATTCTTGTTTTTGGTGTTTTGGTTATCTGTTTGTTCTGTTTATACCCAGGTTACTTCAGTGCTGCTTTGCTTTTGGGGTAGACACGGAACATGGTGATCGATCGATGTTCTAAGATATTTGCTAATTGGGTTTTTATCTGTAATGTTTAATGTGTTCGTAAACCTCCCCTAACTGCTAGTATGTCGGTTGGCAGGGGGTTGCACATTTCTGTAATGTTTACTATTTGTGTATATGGACTTGATTGGAATGTTGTGATGATTAGCCGGGGTTTGAGATGGGTTTGATATTCATTCATTCGATGTAAATGTAATATGATGTAATATTCTTTTGCGGGGCATATCCAGGTTGCGGTTGTAGCCACCGTTGTATTATTTCTTTTTACTGTTTTTGCTCCTAGGATAGACCCAAGGCGGGGTACACAAACTACCGGGTACTTTGAAGTGTTTAGTGGCCTACTCACTTTGTTGAGGGAGACCGCTTCACTTCGGGTACTTGGCGGGTAGTTTGCCGTACCCGTAGGGGTCTAGGGTGGGGTAATGGCTATTCATCACAACTGTGTAATCCGTCTTTTATTGCAGGCTCAAAGCAAATGCGGATTGCTAGTATATCCAATAAAGTTCATCAGTGGTCTGGAATGCCTATTATTGCGTCTGACGAATGTACAATATCTATATATGATAGCTATTAGACGTCACTTATGTTTTACACCCGCGCTAGCCCAGCCCCCGCTCTGTCGTTAGTTAAGTAACCTAACGGGTGATGACGGGACCCCGTGGCAAATGCGGATGGCATAAGAGGACGTGATATTTTCGTTGTTTTCTGCAATGATAGGATAAATGATGGGACGCATTATTATAATGTAAAGAAAATAAACCAAAGTTAAGTCGTTGGAACAAATTTAAAAGAAACCACTCGGTTATTTTAAAAGATCAGAATTTTTAATTGCGGAGCTTTAACCACTCCTTTTAAAAAGTATCAAGTTCCTTCGATTATATCAAGTTCACTACGTTCACGGTTTTGCCAAAACCAGTCGTAGCCCTCCGTCATTTCATATGGATAGTCAATAGTATTCAAGCTGTGTTTGTTGGCCAAAGTCAAGGCACAGTGTTTGGTAGCTATTGAATATTCGTATGCAGCATAGATAGATGCGTTGGTTTGGGACAGTCGTACTGCTTTGTTGGCCAAAGTCAAGGGTATGTACGGATGGGTTCAAATTAACCTGGATATTGACGGGTAGAACTTAACATGTGACTTATGATTTGTTGGCCAAAGTCAAGGTCATAAGAGCATGGGGCAAAAATCCATATCAGGAATTTCTAAAGAAACTGAAATTTGCAGAGAGATGCATACCATTTTGGAGTTTGATGAATGTTGGTAGGATTCCTTCAACATTATCATACGATGATATTTTGGATCCCGATCCTACTGTGAGTATATACTACTTATCAGGAGATTCGTCACTTAACGATCAATACTATAAACCAAGTAGGTGCCTAGAAAGGTGTCAGCGGGGTTATGCCCCCAGAGAAAAGAGGTTATTTAATTAAGGAACTTCGCGAAAGCGTTGGAAAACCTCCCTCGAAGTATCGACACTGACCTGGCTGAACGGTTAAGCAAGAATTGTACGGTGAGAATAGTCCTGGCTAATTCTTCTTTTATGGTTTGAGGAGGGATTCGAGAAACAGTGGGAGCCATCCTGTTTAGATAAATTAAACCACTCTAAATTTGCAAGAGCATCATGCTAATAGTATTTTCTTCTCTCTTAAATTGCAGCGACCTTGTGACCACACATAGGTTACATCTAGATAATAATTTGACTGAATCTTACTTATATGAGTGGCAAAAGTCTGTCCAGATGTCCATTGCCTATGACAAGCTGGACCACCCTATTACTACTCAAGATCCCGCCGTTCCAGGTCCAGTTTCCACCGTCACGGATATGGATATCCGCCAGACAAGGGAAAAGGATAAAGCGAAAGCTAGTTGCCTCGTGTTAGCTTCAGTTGATGGTGTATACCAGAAGCAACACGAGAAGATGGACTTGGTTTCTATCTTTCTCCATAACAAAGATTTATATGGAGAGCAATCTCATATCACAAGATATAAAACCTCGAACGAATTATTTCAAGCGAGGTTAGCTGACGGGTCATCTGTAGGGGACAACGTCCTTACAATGACTAGCTATAATGATGAGCTCACGGACCTGAAGACCACGTCGGAGAACGGGTCAGATACTGACCTGATTCTACAGTCTCTGCCTTCTACCCTAAAGGAAACCAGGGAAGTAGAAGGAAAGAAAAGGGCAAAAGTTTTGGGACTGGAAGTAGTAAAAGAGGGACGCTCCTATTTTTACAGGAATGAACATTGGCAGAAGGATTGCAGGGCTAGCAAAGTCAGTAGCCAGGATTCGAAGCATGTTGTGGCTTCGGCTTCGAGCGTGTTTGTAATAGAGAACTGTTTGTCAGTTAACCCTACTTCCTGGGTATTGGATACCGGATCAGGATCTCACATCTGTAATTCGTTACAGGCTCTGAGAAACCGTAGGGTTATCAGGATAGGTGATATGACCCTCAGGGTTGCTAACGGAATGAGCATGAACGCTGAATATGTAGGGGAATATCATATTGGACTGACAACTGGGCAGATATTGATTCTGCGTAACTATTTTTATGTACCAGGTACAACTTGTAATATCATATCTGTATCCTTACTTTCTAAAGAAGGATATGATTTTACTTTTATAAGCGATGCGGTTCACATCCACCTAAATCAAGTGATGATTGGGTCAGGTACATTAAAAAACGGGATATACGTATTAAATCAAGCTCAGGTTTTCAGCGTCCAGAACACACTTAAAAGAAAGTCTCCGGAATTAAATCAAGCTTTCTTGTGGCATTGTAGACCGGGTCACATTAATGAGAGAAGGTTAACTAAGTTACATAGAGAAGGATATTTGAATCCGTTCGAATATCAATCTTATGCTATTTGTGAATCTTGTCTCATAGGAAAGATGACAAAAACTCCGTTTACTGGACACGGAGTAAGAGCAAGCGAGCTCTTGGGGCTCATACACAGTGATGTGTGCGGACTAATGTCTACATATGCGCGAATCGGTTATTCTTACTTCATTACTTTTACGGATGACTTTTCAAGGTACGGATATATCTTCTTAATGAAACATAAATCCGAGGCCTTTGAGAAATTCCAAGAATACAAGAATGAAGTGGAAAACCAAAACGGCAAAAGTATCAAGACACTGAGATCTGATCGAGGTGGTGAATACTTAAGTACCGAGTTCCTGGGTTACTTAAAAGAGAATGGAATTCTCTCTCAACTTACCCCTCCATACACACCACAACATAACGGTGTATCGGAGAGACGGAACCGAACCCTATTGGATATGGTTCGTTCCATGATGAGTAACGCTGAGTTGCCGCGATCATTCTGGGGATATGCACTAGAATCAGCCGCATATCTTTTGAACCGAGTTCCAACCAAGACTGTGCCTACCACGCCATATCAGATGTGGAGTGGGAAGAAACCTTGTCTTAAGTATCTTAAGACATGGGGATGTCCAGCTTTTGTAAAGAAGCAGCATGCGGACAAGCTCGAGGCACGCTCAGTAAAATGCAAATTTATGGGATATCCAAAGAACTCCAAGGGATATTATTTCTATTACGCGGAGGAACAAAAGGTTTTTGTTTCTCTTCATGCCTGATTCTTGGAAACTGAGTTTTTAGAAAATCAGAAGAGTGGGGACGCAATAGAACTGGAAGAAATTAAAGAACCACAAGCTATTACTGAAATCTTGGTAGAACAAGAAGGTTCAGGAGAACAGGACATCCCGACGCCACTCTGTAGGAGTAGTAGGCAATCTCATCCGTCTGAGAGATACTACGGTTTTCTCATAGACGGGGATAGAGAGGATTGCACTATTGACTATGATGAGCCTACTAGCTTCCAGCAAGCCATTCAGAGCGGTGACTCAGTAAAATGGCTGGATGCAATGCGGACCGAAAAGGAGTCTATGTACACTAACAAAGTATGGACTTTGGACATTGCTCCAGATGGGTTAAAACCCGTAGGATGCAAATGGATCTTCAAAAAGAAGATTGGTGTAGATAGACAGGTTGAAACCTATAAGGCTAGACTTGTTGCAAAGGGTTTCCGTCAAAGACCAGGTTTGGACTATGACGAAACCTTTTCTCCAGTGGCTATGCTTAAATCTATTCGGGTCCTTCTTGCTATTGCTGCCTTCCACGATTATGAAATCTGGCAGATGGACGTAAAGACGGTCTTTCTAAATGGTAATTTAGAAGAGATCATCTATATGGATCAGCCAGAGGGATTCATTCAGAGTGGGAGCAGCGGTAAAGTATGCAAGCTGCTTAAGTCCATTTATGGACTAAAGCAGGCATCGCGGAGTTGGAACATCTGTTTTGATGATGCTGTCAAAGAATTCGACTTTATCAAAAATCCAGATGAACCTTGCATATACAGTAAGATTGTAGGGAGAGCTGTAGTATTCCTCGTCTTGTACGTGGATGACATTCTCCTAATAGGAAATGATATTCCTATGTTACAGTCAGTCAAAAGATTCTTGTCACATAAATTCTCCATGAAAGACCTGGGTGATGCCACCTACATTCTGGGGATCCGGATCTATCGTGATAGATCAAAAAGGATGTTGGGACTTTCGCAGTCCAGGTACATAGACACCATAGTGAAGAGATTCAGTATGGATGATTCTAAGCGCGGTAACCTACCGGCTTGTCACGGAATCACCCTCTCCAAAGAGATGTCTCCCAAGACTGATTTGGAAAGGGATCGCATGTCAATTATACCCTACGCTTCTGCGGTAGGCTCTATAATGTATGCGATGTTATGTACCAGACCAGATGTAGTATACGCATTGAGCGTTGTAAGCCGGTATCAGGCAAACCCAGGGGAGAAGCACTGGATAGCAGTAAAGAACATTCTCAAGTACCTGAGGAGGACTAAGGAGATGTTCTTGGTGTATGGCGGAAAAGACCTCCAGATGGAGGCCTTTGCCGACTCCGGCTTCCAGAGTGACAAAGATGACTCCAAATCCATGTCGGGTTATGTCTTTACCCTCAATGGAGGGACGGTCTGTTGGAAGAGTTCCAAGCAGGAGACCGTTGCTGACTCAACAATGGAGGCGGAGTACATAGATGCCGCAAAAGAAGCAGTCTGGATGAAGAAGTTCCTCACAGAACTTCAGATGGTTCCTACCAGTTCTGATCCAATACCTCTGTATTGTGACAACAACGGCGCTATAGCTTTAGCGAAGGAACCCAGGTCCCATCAGAAGTCTAGACACATCTTAAGGCGGTATCACCTGATCAGGGAGATCGTAGATCGTCGGGAGATCGAGGTAAAGAGAGTAGAGACGGAGAATAACATTGCTGATCCATTCACAAAGGCCCTTCCTCAGACGCAGTTCGAGAGGCTATTAGAGATGATAGGTCTACGATATGCCATCTCATGGCCCTAGTGCAAGTGGGAGATTGTTAGTGTATATGCCCTAGGGGCCATTATTGTATCATACCAGGTTGTATATTACTTAATGGAAGCTTGGGATATTCACAGTTGTATATAACAGTCTTGCTAAAAATGGTAGTATGCTACTTGGTTTGTGTCTACTTTAATATGTGCATATGTTTCTTATGACGTATCACTTATACATATTAGTAGAGCCCATAGGATCTTTGCTTGATTACCAGCGTCGTGATGGCAGTCACGCTAGTGGGGGCTGGGTAGTCTGTAAGCAACATCCTATACAGGTCCCTGGTTGTTGGATTATTGAGATAGGGCATCGATATTCCGGAGTAGAATAAGTGTATACACTTCTCATCCCAGTTGGGAAGATGGTCTGTCCCACAGCCATCAGTACGTCGTACTGGAGATAGTATACAGGTGCTCGTTAGGTTACGGGTACACCAGACAGGACTCGCCGGGGAACTGATTGGTTGGTATTATACCCATCGTCAGTTAACAGTTCCCAGGTGACATGAGTACAGCATAGTCCGCAGACTTGACACTGCTACTTCGCCTCGAGTGTGTCCCACTGTTCTTAGATTGCTACCCTACCACGGCTCAAAGGAGTCGTGCAAACAGGTAGCAGTTGGGTGCAGTCCCGAGCACTTGGAGGCAGTGGCGGTTAGACAGGATTCGTCTCTCCCGGTATTGGGAGTTGATATCGCACTGTGTCAGAGAGCCATTACGCAAAGTCCCTGGCCAGGGCAAGCGAGATTTACTGGTAGGTTCCAGTAGTTTCTCGAGGTGTAATGGGCTTTGCTCCGACACGACTTATACAGCTATTAGGGGACTGATGCTTGCCGCACCCTAGGCTTGATATGCGATAGTCTTAGACGAACAGACCGGACTATACGGAGATTATCACATCAGGCTCAGTAGGGGTTCGGATGGTTTTCCTCATCGGCCTTCTTATCGACATCTACCTGGGGACCGTTACGTACAGCTAGTGCCGCTTGCGGTCTGTGGTTAAACCCACTGCCAGCGTAGTGTCGAGTCTTTAGAGTCCCACACAGAGAGTTTCCCTGCTCCAGGCGAAATGATATAGAGGTCGTATGGTTTTACGACAAGGGTTCGGACGCATACGTGTGTTTACGCACGTACGACTTTTCGGACAGTTTTTACTAGCCGGATTTGGTTTAAGCCAGATTCTAGTATCAGGTTATTGGATTTATACAGTCTAAAGTTTTTCCGTGTTTTCACGGATTGGAGGGGCGTTCTCGTAATTTGTCGAGAAGCTTCTAGAAGAGTGGTGACTTGGGGGTAAGGTGACATTGCATTAAATGAGATTAGTGACTCATTTGTGTGATTCATCCATGTCATTAATGCATCATAAATGCTTAATGACTCATGGAGATGAATCACTCATAGATATTTATGAAGCATGGTTGTTAATTCTATTATTTCATTTTTGGATAAATAAATAATGCTTCATATATATTATGATAGATCGTTATCTCATTTGATAATTCATTCTCACCTTCTCTCTCCTCAAGTTCACTCTCTCTTCAAACCCTAACCCTAACCTCTCATGAGTTGAGATCAAGGGTTAGCTAGACTAATACATCCATAACCTCACTCTATATCCCCTAGGTAGCTTAGATTAGCACTTTAAGCAACCTAGTTATCTCATGTTTGAGATTAAGCTTGGCGTAGGAGCTTTCGGGTAGATCGTCTTTGATTCGAGGAGGCCGTTGAGGTGCTGATGTTCGAAGGAGCCTACGAGGAGTGGAGGACCATGATGAAGACCCGAAGGACAAGTAACGTGAGGTATAACTTTGTATCCTAGTAGTTAAACCTCTAGTAGATAGTTAGCAATGGTTTAGATACGATTCATGCGCTCAAGTCCGTGTTATGAAGCTTTGATATTCGTTTTTCATATAGTCCACCTCCCCGCGAGTTCGTGGGGTGCGTGACATGGACTTACAGCTATGACTCCTGACCACGGATCTCACGGACCGATACTCCCTAAGGCCCGTTGGATGCCCCGCGGCTCCACCCCAAGGTCCGCCGCCGGAGCGCCTCGCTTCGAGCCTTCTTGCGACCCTTGCCCCCCTTGCCCCCCTGAGGAGATGTCGGTCACCTCGCCTGCCCACAGGTATGACCGACATCCTCTCCCCCGATGGGGTCGCACAGAAGGGGCTCGCCACGACGGCTCGAGAATCACCTTGCCCTGGGATCTGAGGAACCTCATCGAGAGGAACCGTGCCCGTGCCCATATGCAGGTCTCCCACAACAGAGGCCAGGGATCACGAGGCGCTGAGTCCTCGGGGTACCACGGCCGACTCGACGCCCTCGAGAAGAAGATCGAGGGCAAGCGCCGGGAAGGTCACCTCTCGGCCGGCGGGGCTGAGTACGCTGCCGACTCGCTCACCAAACCATTTACCGAAGGACTGCTCGCTGTTCGCGTCTCCTCGCACAACAAACCCCCGAAGGTCTCTCTGTTCGACGGGAAAACTGACCCCAAAGACCATTTGGACGCTTTCACCACGGGGATGAGCTTCCAGGACCATTCCGACACCGCCCAGTGCAGGGCCTTCCCAGCCACCCTCATCCGCTCTGGTCGGGACTGATTCCGAGGACTCGAGCTTCGCTCAATCTCGACCATCGACGAGCTGGCTACTCAGTTCCTCGGCCACTTCGTTAGGATCCGTCGGCAGAAGTGCGCGGTCGACTACCTCTTCACAATTAAGAGCGGGGACAAGGAGACGTTCAAGGCTTACATCACCCGCTTCTATAAATCCCTCCTCGAGGTCCACAAGCACCAGGACGAGACCGCCATCATGGCGCTCAGATCTGGTCTTAGGCACAAGGAGTGGTTGCGCTCCTTTGCGTTGGCACAGCCTAAGACCATGGCCGAGGTCAGGGCATGGACCGAGCGCGAGGTTCAGCTGGAGTCCGAGGTGAACGCGAACCTCCCCCGAGCAGAACGGTCCAACCAGAAGAAGAGGGCTCGGGAAGAAAGGCTGGAGCGTCAGCAGCCCTATCATTCGAAGTTCCAAGAGTACACCCCGCTCAACGTCTCCCTCGCAGCGTTACTAGAGGAGGCCCAAGACGAGGGGTTCTTCAAGTTCCCTCCAATCCTGCGTCAGGCCTCGAAGCGAACCCGGGGCCCTTACTGCGCCTTCCACCGGACGCTGGGCCACGCTACGGAGGATTGTAAGTAACTCTGGGACTACATCGAGGAGCTCATCCGATCGGGGCATCTCGCCGCCTACTTAAGGGACAAACGGCAGGCCGACCGCGAGCAGGAGCAGCGTCCCCCTCCTGCCGAGCTGACTATCGGCCAGATCATGCTCGTCTCGGCAGATGACCAGTCCGGCACTCGGGAAGCCCCATACCCGGTGTCAAGCACGAAGACCAACAAGCCTCCGGGAAGCTCGGGCCACGCTAATAAGGTCATCTATTAGCATGTACTTTTCTTTTGGGGCAATGTAAACTCTTCCTAGGGTCTATTGTTAATTTAATAAAGATCAACGGAATATTGCGAAAAAGAAGGAAATATCTCATTTATTCAAAAGAAAAGGTATTATGGGCTCCTCAGCCATACATACAAAAAGAAAAAGAAAATTACAATAGCGGGGGAAAGGGGTGCAGAGAGCACTGCTTATGATACTCGGTAAAGATCTCCGCCAGCTGAGGCCTCGCGAGATCCAACCTCTCCTCTCGGTTCCCCCCGCGCGCGTTGACCCCGAGCCTCAACTCGTAGCACTCGCGGACAAGCGCCTCCGAGTGAGCCAGCCGGTTCGCAGAGATCAGGCCGAAGCGCCTCAGAGACCGCAGCTTGCCCATGGCCTCGTCGTAGAGTTGCTCGGATAGGGGGTTGTAAAGCCCCGGCGACGCCCTCCAGATGGAGTACATCAGCAGTTGCAGCAGGGAGGAACGTCGGGGGAGCAGCCAGCCGAAGTGGTCCTCGATGCTCCCATATACCAATTGCACCATGTCCTCGGTGCAGTTCTGGTCATAGAGATATACGTCTTCGAAGTGGATGATCTCGGGGATGGTAAAGGGGAAGTCCTGCATTCTTGACACTCTATTTACAAGGAAAGGAAGGACTGGTGCACCTTCAGCCTTATATAGCCCGCTGCGCCCCAACGGAACTCAACGGTCGCCCGCTCTCGCTTAAGAAGTCGCTGCCACGCGGCGATCATCGAGCCTTCTCTGACAGAATCGAAGCGACGGGACCCTGGCGCTTCGCCTCCCCCACATTCAATGCGTATGCTACACGCACACCCGCCGCGACCGTTCTTGTGCCCCATACCTGCAACTGGATGGTCGGGCGAAACCTCATGAAGATTCGGCCGAGCAGCTACCCTTCCCGGTTATCCTTAGCCGGCCTCCTCAGCCTCCCCCCAAGCGCTAAGGATCAAAGCCCTCACCAAGAGGCAACCCAGCAGCTACCCTGCTCGGTTATCCCTGGAGGGTAGCTTCCCTACCGCAACGCCAGGGATCAGAAAGTCCTCCCAGAGGCAGTCGAGCCTAACCGTCGCTCGGCTATCCCTGGCGGGTAGCTTCCCTACCGCAATGCCAGGGATCAGAAAGTCCTCCCAGAGGCAGTCGAGCCCAACCGTCGCTCGGCTATCCCTGGCGGGTAGCTTCCCTACCGCAACGCCAGGGATCAGAAAGCCCTCCCAGAGGCAGTCGAGCCAGAGGATCCCTCGCTCGGCTATCCTTCAGGACAAAAGCCCTCGCCAAGAGGCACCGGGCAGTAACCCTGCCCAACCAAGGGTCCTTGGTAGGCTTCTACAGCCCTTCCCGCGCCAAGGACCAAAGTCCTCCCGGAGGCAGTCGAGTCCTTGCTCGGCTATCCCTGGCTGGTAGCTTCCTACCACAACCGACAGGGATCAAAGTCCTCGCCAAGAGGCACTGGGCAGTAACCCTGCTTGGTCCCCGTCCTGAAGGATCAAAGCCCTCGCAAGACGCAACCGGGCAGCTACCCTGCGCGGTCATCTCCGGCTGGTAGCTCCCTACCCATGACGCCAAGGATCGAAGCCCTCGCAAGGGGCATCCGAGCGGCTACCCCGCTCGGTCATCCCAGGCTGGTAGTTGCCTACCCACGGCGCCAGAGATCCTGTCCTGAAGTTATCCCTGGCGGGTAGCTTCCCTACCGCAACGCCAGGGATCGGAAAGTCCTCCCAGAGGCAGTCGAGCCCAACCGTCGCTCGGTTATCCCTGGTGGGTAGCTTCCCTACCGCAACTCCAGGGATCAGAAAGTCCTCCCAGAGGCAATCGAGTCCTTGCTCGGCTATCCCCGGCTGGTAGCTTCCTACCACAACCGATAGGGATCAAAGTCCTCGCCAAGAGGCACTGGGCAGTAACCTTGCTCAGTCTCCATCCTGAAGGGTCAAAGCCCTCGCAAGAGGCAACCGGGCTGCTACCCTGCTCGGTCATCTCTGGCTGGTAGCTCCCTACCCATGACGCCAGGGATCGAAGCCCTTGCAAGAGGCATCCGAGCGGCTACCCCGCTCGGTCATCCCAGGCTGGTAGTTGCCTACCCACGACGCCAGAAATCAGAAGCCCTCGCCAAAGGGCAATGGAGCAGCTTCCCATCCATTCTCGGCACAAATAAGACGGACAACCCTCTGCCCATCACATGCAGAGGATCCGAGCCACTAACAAGGGGCATCAGGTATATCCATGTCTCGAGCGATCTCCCTGTAGGGTGTTTTTCGTCACCCCATTGAGATGGGAATATGCGCGCGCTTGTCAGGTGCATTACAGATTCCCCCTGTTTAGGGTAGGCCGGAGTTTAATGATTGTGGGGACCGAATCTCCGGCAGCCGCGGACTAAGCTGCCGTTAATTACCTCTCGCCTTTGGAGCGAGGGAACCTCCGATTGACGGGTTAAACTGGTCATGCGAACTCAATGTGCAGTGTTGTGTTTTGAAGGGGTTTTGGATATATCGAGGGCCCCGCAGAGTTTTTACGGGGGTCCCGCTAATCGGATAGCGGGTTGGGGGTCAGGGGGCTAGCAGCCCCCTTACGGGATGAGGGGCAGCGCCCCGTTAGAAATTTTTTTCTAACAGGGACAGTGTCGTGGAGTATGTGTGTGTACATATGTATACATATATGTATATATATAAAAAAGGGGAAAAGGAATCCAAAGGATGCGTGGGGCCAGCGCCAGCGCTTTGAGCGCAAGAGCGCCAGCGCTTTGAGCGCCAGCGCACCACGTGTCGGCACATGGGCGCTCGGGCGCTAGCGCACTGAGCGCTAGCACACCACGTTTCGGCACGTGGACGCTAGGGCGCTAGCGCTCTAAGCGCAAGAGCGCTGGCGCACTAAGCTTTAGCGCGCCACGTGTCAGCACGTGGGCGCTCGGGCGCTAGCGCTCTGGTCACAAGAGCGCTAGCGCGCCATGTGTCAGCACGTGGGCGCTTGGGCGCTAGCGCTTTGGGCGCAAGAGCGCTAGCGCGCCACGTGTCAACACGTGGGCGCTAGCGCTCTGAGCGCAAGCGCGCTAGCGCTATGAGTGCTAGCGCGCCGCGTGTCAGAACGTGGGCGCTCGAGTGCTAGCGCTCTGGGCGCAAGAGAGCTAGCGCTCTGGGCGCAAGAGCGCTAGCGCACCACGTGTTAGCACGTGGGCGCTCGAGCAGCAAAAGGGACTTGGTCCCTGCAATGGAAGTTGTACTCCCAGAAAGAAGCACTTATTATTCTGTATATATATATATATATATATGAGGAGTTAAACTCCTAAGATGTTTTGAAGCTGATGATGGGCTTCTCCCCTTGAGCCCTAGTTCTTAAAGTGGGGTTTCTGGAGATGGGTCTCCTTCTTCTTCCTTTGTTGGTTGGATCTTGAAGATCAAGAAATATGAGATTCTAAAAATCTCTCCTTTCTGAGATCTGATGGCAGATCTGAGTTCCCCTTTGTGGTTTTTGTGGTGAAAAACTATTTAGTTTTGGAAAAGGAAGAGTAAAACTCTTGATTTAATTAAAAAAAGAGGAAGGTTTAGAACCTTGAGGAAGGAGAAGATCACAGATCTAGATTTTTCTTTGGAGAGGGAAAAAGGTCTTGGGATATTTTCGTTATCCCTGCCTTTATAGGCTATACACTTTACATATAGCCCCTTGGGCTTTTCAAAATGGCATTTTGCCTATCACATGGCTCATGTGCCATTTCTTTTTGCACATAAGCTATGGGCTTTACAAAAATTTGGCTTTATGCCTATTTTGCATACATTCATGCATAAAAAAATACATAAAAATTATTTATTACATGTTCTATATTTTGGCATGGAGGAGGCTGGCCGCGGGCTCGACTTGGGTATGGGCCCGCTTGACCTGGGCTTGGGCCTACCTGGCTTGGGGTTGACCTTGACTTTGACTCGGTCAACCGAGGGTGCAAATTTTGACCCCAACAAAGTGCCCCCCATCAATAAATGCACACATCATATTTGAGTTGTGTGCATGAAATTGATGGATCTTGAAGCTGGACTTCGAGGTGGAACATCATTCCGGGGGCGGAGCATTTCTCGGGGAGCATGATTCCTGGGGATCGGAGCATCATTCTGATTTGCGGAGCATAATTCCAGAGTCGGAGTATCATTCCGAAGAATCGGAGCATCATTCCGATTTGCGGAGCATAATTCCATGGTCGGAGCATCATTCCGAAGAGCGGAGCATGATTCCAAGGATCAGAGCATCATTCCGAAGAGCGGAGCATGATTCCAAGGATCGGAGCATTATTCCGAAGAGCGGATCATCATTCCAAGATCGGAGCATCATTCCGAAGCGCGGAGCATAATTCCAAGGATCGGAGCATCATTCCGAAGAGCGGAGTATGATTCCAGGGATCGGAGCATCATTCCGATTTGCGGAGCATAATTCCAAGGACCGGAGCATCATTCCGAAGTGCAGAGCATAATTCCAAGGATCAGAGCATCATTCCGAAGCGCGTAGCATAATTCTAAGGATCAGAGCATCATTCCGAAGGGCAGAGCATGATTCCAGAGATCGGAGCATCATTCCGAAGAGCGGAGCATGATTCCAGGGATCGGAGCATCATTCCGAAGAGCGGAGCATGATTCCAGGGGATCGGAGCATCATTCTGAAGAGCGGCAGACATTCTGACCGAAGCATAATTTCGATGCAGAGGTTGATTCCCAGGAGAAGCATAATTCCGACGGGGAAGGAAAATACTCCGAGGCGAAGCATGATTTCGACACGGGGTACATTCTGAGACGAAGCATGATTCCGACACAGAGCTTGCTGGTTGACTTGATTCCGAGACGGAGCATAATTCCGACGAGGAGGTCGTCGGTTGATTCCGAGCCGAAGCATAATTCCGACAGGGAAGGCAGATACACCGAGGCGAAGCTTGATTTTGACGCGGGGTACACTCTGAGACGGAGCATGACTCCGACGCAGAGCTGGTTGGTTGATTTGATTCCGAGGTGAAGCATAATTCCGACAGGGAAGGCAGATACACCGAGGCGAAGCTTGATTTCGATGCGGGGTACACTCTGAGACGAAGTATGATTCCGACGCAGAGCTGGTTGGTTGATTTGATTCCGAGGCGGAGCATAATTCCGGCAGGGAAGGAGGATATCCCGAGGTGAAGCATGATTTCGACAAGGGGTAAATTCTGGGACGGAGCATGATTCCGCCGCAAAGGTTGCTGGTGATGGCTTGACATTCCATGATCCCGAGCCAAGCATGATACCCCCAATAAGGAACCTAAAGATTCAATCTGGTTTGACATTCCATTGGCCACTCCGCAGATAAGGTGGGTAACTTCAGGCACCCGAGAGGTACTTCGGTAGCCTCAAGGACGGTGACAGGGAAGTTCTTGTTTACCCACACTTGCCATTGTTGTTGTTCCAGGCTGCGAGACCCGGCAGGAGGATGAGTATATCGTCGTTCTAAACTAGCTTTAGAAGTGCACGTCTGTATGACTCTGCCAGAGGGTTGTCGTAGTCAGTGGGAGCAGCGGAAGCATTGGTGGACATCAGGCTTATGTCTATTTATAGACTAAAGCAGATGTAGCGGAGATAGATCATCCATTTCTGATGTGACGGTCATAGGTTTGACGTCATCAGAATAGAGGATGGATCTGTTGAGAAGGTAGTAGGGTGTGATGTCATGGTTTTTGGATGACATACACAAAGTAGGAAATGACATTCCCATACTACGATCGGTTATACTTTGGTTGTCACACAGTGGTTTCTCCACAAAGGACTTGGACATTATATCAGACATACTGGTTACTAGATCTATGGTTTTAGATCTAGATTTGGGTAGTTTCCCAATCTGGGTACTTGGACAGCATTCTATGAGTATTTAGAATGGACGACTCCTGGCACGGTAGTATACCTGCAGGTGATGGAGTCACCCTCTCTAAAGGTGTCTTACAGACTAAATGGGAGAGGGATGTTCATGATTGGCAGATCACTTGCTTAGGCAATTGAGTCAATCATGAGATGTCAAGTACCACATCAGATGTTGTTCTTGCAGTAGGTGCAATAAGTTGATATTGATCCAATCCTGGAGAAACAGTCGGAGGCAGTTTTAGAACATAAGTGGATGTTCTAGGGATATGATAACGACAGCCTCATTCGGGAGACAGTTATCATTCCAGGCTTCCAAGGTGACCTGGATGGCAGAGTGGCTGTCAGAGTTATAGTTTTCCCTCTGACGAGGGGCAATATTTTGGACAGGTGGTCCAGGTGGATACTGAGGAAAGGCATGGCGCAGGATACTGATTAAGTTCAGTTGACGATACAGTCTAAGAAGTTTGGATTTGGAGTTCACTTATGAGCTAGGTCCCATCAGATATCCAGACACATTCTAAGACAGGTATTGCTCATTTCGGGAGATGGCTTTCTCCGCGAACTTGAGATAGAGAGAGACATAGAAAGAAACATCAGAGCGGATCCACTCACTGAGGCTATTCCTCGAACGCAATAGTTTTGCAAACGAGCTTTATGAGACTGACTAGTAGAGGAGTTGGGTGTTCGGTATCACACGGGCTGTGAGTATGCGACATCGCAATAATTAGCCTTGAGTGCAAGTGGGAGATTGTTGGAGATAGTGCCCTCAGAGTCAATTATTGGATCATAGGCACGTGATTGCAATGATTGAGGGAGGACCTGTCCCAGTAGGACAGTCTTACTCAAGATGATAGTATGCTATCTGCTTTATCTTTATTATCGTGTACTGCTTTAGGTGACCTTACGAGTCACTATTACACGTTGATAGAGCCCCTAGGATTCTTGCTTGACTACCAGCAGTATGAGGGCGATCATATACGTGGGAGCTGGGGTCTATAAGCACATCCTTAAAAGGTCCCTAGTCGTGGGAGTTTCGAGACAGGGCATCGATACTCCAGAGTAGACTAGTGTATACAGTCAAGACCCCGACGAGGGGCGGTGGCCGGTCTCACAAGTCACTGGTGTCAGTTGGTTCACCTAAGATGTATACAGGTGCTCATTGGGTTATGAGTACACCGGACAGGACTCGCCGGGAACCTGCTAGTTGGAATTATACCTGACGTCAGATAGCAGTTCCCTGGTGACATGTGTACAGGTTAGTTCATCGACCTGAGATCGTCATTTGTCTCGTGTGAGTTCCCACTGTGCTTTGATTACTACCCTACCACGCTCAAAGGAGACGTGCAAACAGGTTTTAGTTGGGTACAGTCCCGAGCCACATGGAGGCAGTGAGCGGATCTGCAGGGGTTCGTCTCTCCCGGTATTGGGGGTGAGGTCGCGCTGTGTCTAGGAGAGCCAGTACATGAAAAGTCCTTGGCCAAGGCAGGAGATTTACTGGTAGGTATTCCAGTAGTTTATCAGGGTGTTCTGGGCTACACTCCGACACGACTTGTACCGCTTTTGGGGGTCTGACTTTTACCAACCCCCTAGGCCCGCCATGCGATGCTCATAGACGAACGGACCGGACTGTACGGATATTGTCACTGACAGGCTCAGTAGGGTGTCAGGATGAGTTCGCTCATCGACGTCCTTTTTGGTCAATAGCCGGTGGCCCGTCACGTATGGCTAATACCTCTGACGTGCTAGTGGTTAAATCCACAGCCATAGTATTGACGAGTCTTTAGAGTCCACCACACATACAGTTACTCAGGTTTCGGGCGAAACGCTGTAGAGGCCGTATGGAGATATGGCAGGGTTCGATCAGATACGTGCGGTATTGCACGGATTGTGATCGGACGGATTTTACTAGCCGGCTTTGGTTTAAGCCGGATCCTAGTATTAGACAGTGTAGTTTTGTCTCTTTGCATTTGTGTTCAGTGGGAATACAAATGCGGGCATGTATATGCAGTAGCGGGGTTTTCCTGTAATTTATTACGGGATCCGTTTTCTGAAGCTGCCAGTTTGCATTCCGTTCCGGTCGGTTTTCCTTTGTTCCTTCACGGCCGGACTTTCTGATGGAGGGGGTTATTTGCAATTGTGCAAATAACATTTGTGGAGGGGTTTTCTTGCATTTTGTGGCTTCATGATTGTTCTCTTATCATGAGATTCCTTTTGGGTCATTCCTTGCATTTATTGAGAAGGGAAATAAAAAGATTTGGATGAGAGGTTGGTGTGACTTATATTTATCATTATTCATATTCTTTTCTCCACTTGCATTTGCTTGCAATTTTTCCTCCACCCTTTTCTTGGAGGGCCCGGCCACATCCTAGGAGAAAGAGAGAGAGGAATTCTTTTTGTGGGAAAATCTTCATCTCATTTGGCTTGCTTCAAAAATCCCTCACTACTCTCCAAAGTTCTTCTTTCTCCTCCACATCCATACAAGGCAACTTCACTACCCACTTGAGACAAGCCTACTACACTTAGTCTACAGTATCCCTTGGACGCGTCGGCTAGCCAACTTCGCGCCCGAGTTGCCTCAGTACAGAGGTGGGAGCCCGTAAAAGAATCCGGCTACGTGGTGCCCTTTCCGACGAGGAGGTGACGGACGGAGATTCCACGGGAGATCGGAGTGGAGACGAAGACCGAAGGACACGGATCGCTTGGTATAAATCTCTACCCGTCTTTTAGTTTGCTAGTAGCTAGGTTAATGGCCCGATCTGGGATTGATAGTGCGCGGTGGTGCCGGTTTGCAAGTTTCGCAAAGTTTTTCGTTTCCGCGTTTCCGGCGTCGGATCGACGGCCGGGGCGCCGCCGTGCACTTACAGTGTGTACATATGTATACATATGTATACATATATGTATATATATAAAAAAAAGGGGAAAAGGCATCCAAAGGATGCGTGGGGCCAGCGCCAGTGCTTTGAGCGCAAGAGCGCTAGTGCTTTGAACGCTAGCGCACCACGTGTCAGCACGTGGGCACTCAGGCGCTAGCGCGCCACATGTCAGCACGTGGGCGCTAGCATTTTGGGCGCTAGCGCTCTAAGCACAAGAGCACTGACGCACTGAGCGCTAGCGCGCCACGTGTCAGCACGTGGGCGCTAGGGCTCTGAGCACAAGAGAGCTAGCGCGCCACGTGTCAGCACGTCGGCGCTCGGGCGCTAGCGCTTTGGGCGATAGCGCTCTGAGCGCAAGAGCGCTAGCGCGCCACGTGTCAACACGTGGGCACTCGAGCGCTAGAGCTTTGGGTGCTAGCGCTCTGGCGCTATGAGCGCTAGCGCGCCACGTGTCAGCACGTGGGAGCTCGAGCACTAGCGCTCTGGCCGCAAGAGCACTAGCGCACCACGTGTCAGCACGTGGACGCTCGAGCAGCAAAAGGGACATGGTCCCTACAATGGGAGTTGTACTCCTAGAAAGGAGCACTTATTATTCTGTGTGTGTGTTGTTGGAGATAGTGCCCTCAGAGTCAATTATTGGATCACAGGCACGTGATTGCAATGATTGAGGGAGGACCAATCCCGGTAGGACAGTCTTACTCGAGATGATAGTATGCTATCTGGTTTACCTTTATCATCGTGTATTGCTTTAGGTGACCTGACATGTCGCTATTGCACGTTGATAGAGCCCCTAGGATTCTTGCTTGACTGCCAGCAGTATGAGGGCGATCATATACGTGGGAGCTGGTGGTCTATAAGAACATCCTTAAAAGGTCCCTAGTCGTAGGAGTTTCGAGACAGGGCATCGATTCTCCAGAGTAGACTAGTGTATACAGTCGAGACCTCGACGAAGGGCGGTGGCCGGTCTCACAAGCCACTGGTGTCAGTTGGTTCACCTAAGATGTATATAGGTGCTCATTGGGTTATGAGTACACCGGACAGGACTCGCCGGGAACATGCTAGTTGGTCTTATACCTGACGTCAGATAGCAGTTCCCAGGTGACATGTGTACAGGTTAGTTCATCGACCTGGGGATCGTCATTTGTCTCGTGTGAGTTCCCACTGTGCTTTGATTACTACCCTACCACGGCTCAAAGGAGTCGTGCAAACAGGTTTTAGTTGGGTACAGTCCCGAGCCACATGGAGGCAGTGAGCGGATCTCCGGGGGTTCGTCTCTCCCGGTATTGGGGGTGAGGTCGCGCTGTGTCTAGGAGAGCCATTACACGAAGTCCTTGGCCAAGGCAGGAGATTTACTGGTAGGTATTCCAGTAGTATCTCAGGGTGTTCTGGGCTACACTCCTACACGACTTGTACCGCTTTTGGGGGTCTGACTTTTACCAATCCCCTAGGCCCGACATGCGATGCTCATAGACGAACGGACCGGACTGTACGGATATTGTCACTGACAGGCTCAGTAGGGTGTCAGGATGGTTTCGCCCATCGACGTCCCTTTTAGTCAATAGCTGGTGGCCCGTCACGTATTGGCTTATACCTCTAACATGCTAGTGGTTAAATCCACAGCCATAGTATTGACGAGTCTTTAGAGTCCACCACACTTTCAGTTACTCAAGTTTCGGGCGAAACGCTGTAGAGGCCGTATGGAGATATGGCAGGGTCCAATCAGATACGTGCGGTATTGCACGGATCAGGATCGGACGGTTTTGTACTAGTGGCCGTATAGTTATATGGCAGCGTTCGATCAGATACGTGCGGTATTGCACGGATCAGGATCGGACGGATATTACTAGCCGGCTTTGGTTTAAGCCGGTCCTAGTTTAGTACAGTGTAGATTTTGTCTCTTTGCATTTGTATCCGGACGGAATACAGATGCGGGTGTGTATGCACAGTATCGGGGTTTTCCTGTAATTTATTACGGGACCAGTTTTCTGGAGTTGCCAGTTTGCATTCCGTTCCGGCCGGTTTTTCTTTGTTCTTTCCTGGCCGGACTTTTCCGATGGAGGGTGTTATTTGCAAGTATGCAAATAACACTTTGTGGAGGACTTATTTGCATAAGGTTTGATATGATAAGCATCTTTGCTTTTCATGCATTAATGAGATTTGATTAGATTAGAAATGGATTTGATTTGGATGTGAATTTGTGATCATGATGTTTTGTTTATGGTCACCTTTCTACTTTTACTACCATGACTCTCCTTCTTGGTTTTCATGATGGTTGATTCCATTTTCTCCTCCACCATTGTTTTTCTAAGTGAGAAGAAGAAAAGAGAAGAAGAGAGCTTCATCTTCATCTTTGAGAGAGTAGCATTCTTGATCTCATTTTTGATGCTAGAAAAATGCAAGCACCATTTTTCTTACCTTGATTCCTCCATCATCTACAAATGACAACAAACCCCAAAAGAGACTATGATTCTACACTACACTTCCTACAGCATATCTTGGACGCGTCGGGTAGCCTACTTCGCGCCCGAGTTGCCTCGGTATTGAGGTGGGAGCCCGTAAAAGCTACAGGCGATGTGGTGCCCTTCCGGCGAGGAGGCGACGACCGGAGTTCCCGCGAGGAGATCGGAGTGGAGATAAAGACCGGAGGACTCGAATCAGTCGGTATATCTCTTCCCCTTCTTGTTAGTAACTTAGACTAGTTTAATGGCACGATCCGGGGTTTAGTGCGCGGTGGTGCCGGTTTGCTAAGTCCGCAAAAATTAAAGTTTATCACCGTTTCCGCGTTTGGCCTATTGGATTGACGGCCGGGGCGCCGCCGTGCACTTACAGTGGTATCAGAGCCTCGCCATTAACTTCGTCTAGCTTTGTTTGATGTGTTTTTCAGTTCCGATCGACCAAAAATTCCAAAAACCCAATATTACCTCACATCAGTTTTCTGTTGAATTTTTTCTTGCTCTAAAAATTTTTCAGGTGGTCTCAGAATGATGTGCAGAGAGTTCTAAGAACTCTGGGAAAATTCGACACACTGATCTCTCATCAAGAGCGCGTAACCGCGGCCTCACCCTTCTATTGGGCCGCGGATCCGCCGCAGTGTAGAGAGGTCAGTGGGCCATCTTTTTCCAGTGGGCTTCTGGGCTATAATTAGGGGTTTTGGAATATTAAAGTTGGGACAATTATTTCTGTGAGTGCTACAGTTTTTCTTGGGGGCCCACTTGTTAATTGTTTGATCAATCGGAAAATTTTAAACACATTTTTCACAGTATTTACATTATATCTGCGACCGTGAATGTCACTTGATCGGTAAATCCAGTCTAACTGCTATAGCCCGGTTAGACGGATTTGCGAACGTGACTTTCACGTTGATGTTCTATGTTTATGCTGTGATGTTGCGGATCGGTCGTGGGGGATAGCCTGGTTGCAATGCTAGTACAGTGCTGTTTTATTATGTACATTTGATATTGCGGGACGAGCGTCCGACATGTGGACTGCCGTCACTGCCTGATTGTATTATTCTTTTGGGGCACGACCTGGTTGCGGTCGATGTACCCGGTGTATGTATATTTTACTTTCTGTACTAGGATTACCCCGCGGAGGAGTGCATGGATAGCCGGGTTCTGGAAGGCAACAAGCCCGCATCTCATGGCATTGGGACGGAGGGGGCTTCACTCTAGGATTGGCAGGCTATTCGCCGCACTCGTAGGGGGTATAGGTTGACCCAGGAGGGGTGCCCAAGTTGCCGGATTCCGTGGAGTGCTGGGTGGTCCATTCACGTCGCTGAAGGGGGCTGCCTCGCTTCAGGTCTTGGCGGGTAACTTGCCGCGCCCGTAGGGGTCTAGGATTTCATTGCACAGGCTATCCACACGACCAGGGGAACGTTGGGTTTCAGTAGTGGCTCTGTGAAACCCGGGGATCCCAGATATCTGTATTGTTCGGTGATGTTGTACATTTCTGTGATGTTGCATTTCTTTTCACGCCTTGAGCGAAATATAATATATTGGTATATATATTAGTAGATGTTGTATATGTTTTTCATCCGCGCTAGTCCAGTCCCCGCTCTGTCGTTAGTAAGCTAACCTAACGAGTGATGACGGGACCCAGTGGCGAATGCGGATGGCATATACGTACGTCAGTATATTTTCGTTCTTTGTGGTGTGATTAATTGATGGGACTGCGTTGATTCGGATCAATGCAAGTTAAACAAACCTAATCTGATGTTGTTGGAACACTTTTCAAAAAGCTATTATTGCAAGGACGTTCACTTTTGTTTTGCATCGTGGTATTCATTTGGAATATCCTGCTCCTCAGTCGACGAGGCAAGGGCCGAGATCCCTTCACCGGGAGTGACCCCTTGGACAGAAGTTTGCGTCAGGGCATTAACTTCACTATAGCCGATTACTTTTGCTTTGCACCGTGGTATTCAGTTGGAATATCCTGCACCCCATTCTACGGGGAAAGAGCCGAGATCCCTTCACCGGGAGTGACCTCTTTAGTAAAGGTTTTCGTCACTATATTTTCTAAAAAGCTATCCGTTCCTTCAACGATATCAAGTTCACTACGTTAAAGGTTTTCGCCAGAAACCATTCGTAGCCCTCCGTCGTTTCATATGGGTAGTCAATAGTATTCAAGCTGTGTTTGTTGGCCTTAGTCAAGGCACAGTGTTTGGTAGCTATTGGGTATTCATATGCTGCATAGATAGATGTATTGGTTTGGGACAGTCGTATAGCCTTGTTGGCCTTAGTCAAGGGCTTGTACGGGTGGGTTCAAATCAACCTGGACAATGACGGGTAGAACTTGACATGTGACTTATGATTTGTTGGCCTTAGTCAAGGTCATAAGAGCATGGGGCAAAAAAAAAATCACATCGGGAGTTTCAAAAGAACTGAAACTTGCCAGATATGCGCATACCTTCTGGAGTGTGATACCGTGAGAGGATTCCGTCACGTTGTCATGCGATGAGAGTTGGATCCCGATTCCCACTGATGAGTTGGTTTACTCCTCAGGTGACCCCGACTAATTCTTCTTTCAGGTTTGGAGGAGAATTTGAGGTACAGTGGGAGGTTTCCTGATTAGAAAAAGTGATAACCATTCTGATCTAGGTTAGAGTGCACGCTGAGTGTTTCTTTTCTCTCTCTCTGGCAGCGACCATTGACCCGACCCTAAGACTATGACTCAGTGACCAAGTTGACCAAACCTTCTTAACACTGGCTTTTGGATTGTCAGAGTTGCAGACCTCATTGCCACTCCTACTTTTACCCTTTTCTCCAGGACACCCCGTATTACTGCGAACGTCCACTTCCATTGGACAAAACCATCGTATGGTTAGATACGAACTCGAATGAATTCGAGGATGGTTTCCGGTTTTGGAGAAAACGGATAGGATTATTCAGTTGTCTTTTCTTTTCACCTTCTCTCAGGTTGCGAGTACTCCTTGGTTTAGGAGTAGTACACCTATTACGCAAATTGGATAGTCTTCTTCCAAACCATAGGCTGGTGCCGACCGGTAGGGAATGAAGAAAACCAGTTAGCCTAAACGGTGTACAGAAGGTATTAAGTTCAGACAAAGCAAGGGATTAGTAAGAGGGCAAAGTAAATTGCGACTGCTATTCACGACCAAACCAAGTATTTCTTCGCCAATCCTAAAAATCACCTTTGTATTTCTCCAGGACACTCCGTATCACTACGAAGATCCCATTTTATTGGATAATCCATCGTATGGTTATATACGAACTCGAAAGGAACTTGTTCCAGTTCGGGGATGGATCCTGGTTCAGGAGAAATAGGAATAAAGTACATTCAGGTGTCTTTTATCTTCACCTTCTCTCGCGTTGCGAGTGCTCCTAGGATTAAGATAGTACACCCTTTATGCTTTTTGGATAGTCTTCTTCCAAACCATAGGCTGGTGCCGAACGGTAGGGCAGGAAGAAAACCAATTGGCCTAAAGGGGTGTACAGAAGGTAATGACTAAAGACATATAAAGGATTTGGAGAGGTGGCAAAGAATTATACGGTTACAGTTATGAATCTGGATAATGGAAGAGGCATTACTAGGAATACCAGGATACCCCATCGAAACATTTCAATGTTTCAGTTTCACTGTGTACTGTTAATGGAAAACTGATTTCCCAATTAGACACTTGCTCCAGGGTATGTATTTACCAGGTATGATTCTCACATCTGTATGGTTTTACAGATGATGAGTGGGAGTAAGTTATTAGGAATTAGGTGATCATCCTCATTATATCGGGATTCGTTGGAATTGGTGATATTTGAGGGAGCCACCTGGGTTGTTTGCCGGTCGGCAAATATTTGGTTTTGAATATCCGCTGTTGTGCACCAATCTCAAATTGATATATCTGTACGTCTATTTTCATAGAGTGAGATATACCTTTTGATATTATGTCGATGACATTTACCTATATCAGTGGATGGTTAGGTAAGGAGCATTAAACAGCGGTGTAATTCTTCTTAACCATAAGTACAGTTTTCAACCTACGACACACAGTGAAAGAGTTGTTAGACTCAGCGGACTTATACAGAGTATTGTATGTTGTCCAGTGTCTATTAGGACAGAGGGGTTGGTCCTCACACTATATTCTGTTTACTTTTAACTTCTCTAGTTCTTAGACATGTGTTTCGTAGAAACACAGGGTCTAAGTTTTGAGGAGTTATAGGTATTTGAATAGAGTAGAGAACCAGGTGTAGCAAGTATCGGGATTCTTCAAAGTGATCGAAGATGTAGATACTTGTGTATGGTATTCAGTTGATAGTAATGATAAAGAGAACTTGCTTCTCTTTCAGGTTACTCATAATTGGAAGCATTCCTAAGTTGAGTAACGCTGATCGGCCTCCTTCCATTTAGTTGACATGCACTGGAGATAGCTGCATGATTTGAATCTGGTTAAATTAAATCAGTGCCTCTGGTTCTATATTGGATATAGAACAGTTCATATCTTAACGTTGTTAAGGTACGGGGAGTTGTCTGGCTTATGATTAAAACCAGACTCTGGATAACTCAAGGCACGTTTCTGTAATGGCTGTTTGTGGGTTAACCCAGGCTAATGACGAGGGTTGACTTTCTACCATCTGGAAGATCAATAGTGATATTGTTCTTCACTCGCCACAATTTTAAAGAAATGGATTTTTTCAGAAAACAGTAGTGGGAGTATGGTAGAACTGGAAGTGATTCCAGAACCGCAAACGATTACTGAAGATTTGATAAGGAACCTAAAGATTCAATCTGGTTTGACATTCCATTGGCCACTCCACAGATAAGGTGGGTAACTTCAGGCACCCGAGAGGTACTTCGGTAGCCTCAAGGACGGTGACAGGGAAGTTCTTGTTTACCCACACTTGCCATTGTTGTTGTTCCAGGCTGCGAGACCGGGCAGGAGGATGAGTATAGCGTCGTTCTAAACTAGCTTTAGAAGTGCACGTCTGTATGACTCTGCCAGAGGGTTGTCGTAGTCAGTGGGAGCAGCGGAAGCATTGGTGGACATCAGGCTTATGTCTATTTATAGACTAAAGCAGATGTAGCGGAGATATATCATCCATTTCTGATGTGACGGTCATAGGTTTGACGTCATCAGAATAGAGGATGGATCTGTTGAGAAGGTAGTAGGGTGTGATGTCATGGTTTTTGGATGACATACACAAAGTAGGAAGTGACATTCCCATACTACGATCGGTTATACTTTGGTTGTCACACAGTGGTTTCTCCACAAAGGACTTGGACATTATATCAGACATACTGGTTACTAGATCTATGGTTTTAGATCTAGATTTGGGTAGTTTCCCAATCTGGGTACTTGGACAGCATTCTATGAGTATTTAGAATGGACGACTCCTGACACGGTAGTATACCTGCAGGTGATGGAGTCACCCTCTCTAAAGGTGTCTTACAGACTAAAGGGGAGAGGGATGTTCATGATTGGCAGATCACTTGCTTAGGCAATTGAGTCAATCATGAGATGTCAAGTACCACACCAGATGTTGTTCTTGCAGTAGATGCAATAAGTTGATATTGATCCAATCCTGGAGAAGCAGTCGGAGGCAGTTTTAGAACATAAGTGGATGTTCTAGGGATATGATAGCAGCATTCTCCTTTGGGAGACAGTTATCATTTCAGGCTTCCAAAGTGACATGGACGACAAGGAGGTCGTCAGAATTGTAGTTTTCCTTCTGACGAGGGGCAGTATTTTGGACAGGTGGTCCAAGGAAATACTGAGGGTGGCATGGCGCAGGATACTGATTAAGTTCAGTTGACGATACAGTCTAAGAAGTTTGGATTTGGAGTTCATTTATGAGCTAGGTCCCATCAGACATCCAGACACTCTAAGACAGGTATTGCTCATTTCGGGAGCTGGCTTTCTCCGTGAACTTGAGATATAGAGAGACATAGAAAGAAACACCAGAGCGGATCCACTCACTGAGGCTATTCCTCGAACACAAGAGTTTCGCAAACAGGATTTGTGAGACTGACTAGTAGAGGAGTTGGGTGTTCGGTATCACACGGGCTGTGAGTATGCGACATCGCAATAATTAGCCTTGAGTGCAAGTGGGAGATTGTTGGAGATAGTGCCCTCAGAGTCAATTATTGGATCACAGGCACGTGATTGCAATGATTGAGGGAGGACCTATCCCGGTAGGACAGTCTTACTCGAGATGATAGTATGCTATCTGGTTTACCTTTATCATCGTGTACTGCTTTAGGTGACCTGACATGTCGCTATTGCACGTTGATAGAGCCCCTAGGATTCTTGCTTGACTGCCAGCAGTATGAGGGCGATCATATACGTGGGAGCTGGTGGTCTATAAGCACATCCTTAAAAGGTCCCTAGTCGTAGGAGTTTCGAGACAGGGCATCGATTCTCCAGAGTAGACTAGTGTATACAGTCGAGACCTCGACGAGGGGCGGTGGCCGTTCTCACAAGCCACTGGTGTCAGTTGGTTCACCTAAGATGTATATAGGTGCTCATTGGGTTATGAGTACACCGGACAGGACTCGCCGGGAACATGCTAGTTGGTCTTATACCTGACGTCAGATAGCAGTTCCCAGGTGACATGTGTACAGGTTAGTTCATCGACCTGGGGATCGTCATTTGTCTCGTGTAAGTTCCCACTGTGCTTTGATTACTACCCTACCACGGCTCAAAGGAGTCATGCAAACAGGTTTTAGTTGGGTACAGTCCCGAGCCACATGGAGGCAGTGAGCGGATCTCCGGGGGTTCGTCTCTCCCGGTATTGGGGGTGAGGTCGCGCTGTGTCTAGGAGAGCCATTACACGAAGTCCTTGGCCAAGGCAGGAGATTTACTGGTAGGTATTCCAGTAGTATCTCAGGGTGTTCTGGGCTACACTCCGACACGACTTGTACCGCTTTTGGGGGTCTGACTTTTACCAACCCCCTAGGCCCGACATGCGATGCTCATAGACGAACGGACCGGACTGTACGGATATTGTCACTGACAGGCTCAGTAGGGTGTCAGGATGGTTTCGCCCATCGACGTCCCTTTTAGTCAATAGCTGGTGGCCCGTCACGTATTGGCTTATACCTCTGACATGCTAGTGGTTAAATCCACAGCCATAGTATTGACGAGTCTTTAGAGTCCACCACACTTTCAGTTACTCAAGTTTTGGGCGAAACGCTGTAGAGGCCGTATGGAGATATGGCAGGGTCCAATCAGATACGTGCGGTATTGCACGGATCAGGATCGGACGGTTTTGTACTAGTGGCCGTATAGTTATATGGCAGCGTTCGATCAGATACGTGCGGTATTGCACGGATCAGGATCGGACGGATATTACTAGCCGGCTTTGGTTTAAGCCGGTCCTAGTTTAGTACAGTGTAGATTTTGTCTCTTTGCATTTGTATCCGGACGGAATACAGATGCGGGTGTGTATGCACAGTATCGGGGTTTTCCTGTAATTTATTACGGGACCAGTTTTCTGGAGTTGCCAGTTTGCATTCCGTTCCGGCCGGTTTTTCTTTGTTCTTTCCTGGCCGGACTTTTCCGATGGAGGGTGTTATTTGCAAGTTTGCAAATAACACTTTGTGGAGGACTTATTTGCATAAGGTTTGATATGATAAGCATCTTTGCTTTTCATGCATTAATGAGATTTGATTAGATTAGAAATGGATTTGATTTGGATGTGAATTTGTGATCATGATGTTTTGTTTATGGTCACCTTTCTACTTTTACTACCATGACTCTCCTTCTTGGTTTTCATGATGGTTGATTCCATTTTCTCCTCCACCATTGTTTTTCTAAGTGAGAAGAAGAAAAGAGAAGAAGAGAGCTTCATCTTCATCTTTGAGAGAGTAGCATTCTTGATTTCATTTTTGATGCTAGAAAAATGCAAGCACCATTTTTCTTACCTTGATTCCTCCATCATCTACAAATGACAACAAACCCCAAAAGAGACTATGATTCTACACTACACTTCCTACAGCATATCTTGGACGCGTCGGGTAGCCTACTTCGCGCCCGAGTTGCCTCGGTATTGAGGTGGAAGCCCGTAAAAGCTACAGGCGATGTGGTGCCCTTCCGGCGAGAAGGCGACGACCGGAGTTCCCGCGAGGAGATCGGAGTGGAGATGAAGACCGGAGGACTCGGATCAGTCGGTATATCTCTTCCCCTTCTTGTTAGTAGCTTAGACTAGTTTAATGGCACGATCCGGGGTTTAGTGCGCGGTGGTGCCGGTTTGCTAAGTCTGCAAAAATTAAAGTTTATCACCGTTTCCGCGTTTGGCCGTCGGATTGACGGCCGGGGCGCCGCCGTGCACTTACATGTGTGTGTGTGTGTGTGTGTGTATATGAGGAGTTAAGATGATTTGAAGCTGATGAAGGGTTTCTCCCCTTGAGCCCTAGTTCTTCCCCTAAGTGGGGTTTCTGGAGATGGGTCTCTTTCTCCTTCCTTTGTTGGCCGGATCTTGAAGATCAAGAAATATGAGATTCTAAAAATCTCTTCTTTCTGAGATCTGATGGCAGATCTGTGTTCCTCTTTGTGGGTTTTGTGGTGAAAAACTATTTAGTTTTGGAAAAGAAAGAGTAAAACTCTTGATTTAATTAAAAAAAGTGGAAGGTTTAGAATCTTGAGGAAGGAGAAGATCACAGATCTAGATTTTTCTTTGGAGAGAGAAAAAGTTCTTGGGATATTTTCATTATCCTTGCCTTTATAGGCTATACACTTTACATATAGCCCCTTGGGCTTTTCAAAATGGCATTTTGCCTATCCCATGGCTCATGTGCCATTTCTTTTTGCACATAAGCCATGGGCTTTACAAAAATTTGGCTTTATGCCTATTTTGCATACATTCATGCATAAAAAATTACATAAAAATTATTTATTGCATGATCTATATTTTGGCATGGAGGAGGCTGGCCGCGGGCTCGACTTGGGCATGGGCCCGCTTGACCTGGGCTTGGGTCTACCTGGTTTGGGGTTGACCTTGACTTTGACTCGGTCAACCTGGGGTGCAAATTTTGACCCCAACACTCCCCTCGACTTCGGGGCCATAGAGACGCCTCCTTCTCAGCAGCGCTTGGCACGCTTGACAAGTAATCGAAATCAACTCGACGAACGATCGCTGGACAAATAGCTGACCTGACATGGAAGCCCAACAGCACAAGAAGAGAAATTTTATGAGCATTCTTCATGAACAAAAGACAAACTGCAAACCGATGAAACCAAAGAAAAAGTTTTATTACTAAAAGGCAAAGTCTTTACAAAGGGTATTTTTGGCTCCCCAGCCTTACAAAATGCCCGGAAGCTTACAAAATTCCGGAAGCTTACAAAATTCCAGAAGCAACAAAATAAAAGGAGGAGGAATATGAGGGCTTTAGTCCTCGGGGCCAGGAGCAACCTCGGGGCCCTCGAGATCCACCACGAGGCGAGCTAGGTCCTCGGCGACTTCCTCGCCAGGAATCTCCTGCCCCTGTTCATCGGCGTCCGCGAGGGGGTATTCGGCCCGGAACTCTTCGTCGGCGAACCCCGGCATCCGGGCCTTAACGGCGTCGAGGGACTCATGCCAGATGAGGGTCGTGGCAACGACCAGGTCATCATAGTAGTCTCTCGAGCTTGGCCTCGGCAGCCGCGGCGGCCTTGCGGTGCCGGGCAACCTCCCGCTTCCCGGCCTCCACCTTGCCCTCCAGGGCGATGACCCTCGCCCTCACCGCCTCCAGCTCCCGCTTGGTGCTCTCTTCCAGCGAGGCGAGTTGGCCCGCTGTAAGTCTACATTACCCGTCCCGGTTCTTTCGGGGTTGCGGAAACGGTGAAAAACGATTTTTTCGGTGAAGGGTAACACGGACTAGAAAATGGGATCTTTGCTAAACAACCATCTAGCAACCTAACTACAAGTTTAACTACTATGTTAGGGGTTATACCTAGGTCTTGAACTCCTTCTCTTCTTGCTCCTTGGAGTGGTTGGATCGGCCTCACCTCGTCGTCTCCTCTTGCCGAAGATGGATCTAACCGAAAGCTTCTACCTTTGGCTCCTACCTCAATAGAGAGGAAACTAAAGTCCTTGGCTTGCTAGACCATGAACATTAGGATGAGTAGAGAAGTGTTTTTAGGGTTTTATCTCAATGGCTCATATTTCTCAACTCATGAGACATGAGAGCCATGAGCAAGAGGAAGAGGGAGAGCTTGGATGAGAGAGAATGATAGAATGTGAGCTTGACTTTTTACAACCATGCTCTCAAAAATGAAAATAATCATGATAATAATAATAATTAAGTATTTGTGATGGTTTATATAAATGGCCATTATCATTTCATGCATTCATTTTGTAAAGAACAACAAGCAAGAAAAAAGTCATAGCCATGAAATGATAGCCATGAAATGATGATGGTCAATGAGTCCAAAATAGTCAACCGGTCAACAAAGTCAACAAGTCAACAAAATTCAAACTTTCTACTCAACCATGGCACAATAATACTTAATTAATATTATTATTAATCATATTTCTTATTCTCACTAGGGTTTAGAAAAAGTCAACAGTCAACAACCCTAATGAGAATCCTCTGCCTCTGTCTCTGTCAACTGTGCATACACATCCGCATCCGTGTTCCGAGGAATACGAATACAAAGAGATAAAACCAATCCCAAAACGTATACTAGGATCTGGCTTAAACCAAAGCCCGGTAGTAATAACTGCCCGGACACCAAACGTGCACAAGTGCACGGATGTGAACGAACCCTGTCGCAAAACCATGCGACCTCTACTCTGTTTTGCCCAAAGGAGAATAGCTCTCTGTGTGGGACTCTAAAGACTCGACACTACGCTGGCAGTAGGTTTAACCACAGGACGCAAGCGGTACTAGCTGTACGTAACGGTCCCCAGGTAGATGCCGATAAGAAGACTGATGAGGTGAACCCATCCGAACTCCTACTGGGCCTGAATGTGACAATCTCCGTACAGTCCGGTCTGTTCGTCTGAGAACATCGCATGGCGGGCCTAGGGGGCGGTAAACGTCAGCCCCCTAATAGCGGTACAAGTCGTGTCGGAGTGAAGCCCAGAACACCCTGAGACAACACTGGAAAACCTACCAGTTTATCTCGCTTGCCCTGGCCAGGGACTTTGTGTAATGGCTCTCCTAGACACAGCGCGATATCAACCCACAATACCGGGAGAGACGGATCCTGTCTAACCGTCACTGCCTCCAAGTGCTTCGGGACTGCACCCAACTGCTACGTATTTGCACGACTCCTTTGAGCCGTGGTAGGTAGTAATCAAAGTACAGTGGACTAAGCTGTACTCATGTCACCTGGGAACTGATAACTGACGATAGGTATAGTACCAACCAACAGTTCCCGATGAGTCCTGTCCAGTGTACTCGTAACCTAAAGAGCACCCGCATACTATCTCAAATACGACGTACTGACGGCTGTGGGACAGACCGTCTCCCCTGCTGGGATGAGAAGCGCATACGCTAGTCTATTTCGGAGTATCGATGCCCTGTCTCGATAGTCCTACGATTAGGGACCTGTATAAGGATGTGCTTGTGGATTACCCAGCCCCCACTAGTGTGACTGCCATCACAACGCTGGTAATCAAGCAAAGATTCTAAGGGCTCCACTAATGTGTATAGGCGACATGCTAAAAGAAACACATATACACATTAAAGTAGAAACAAACCAAGTAGCATATTACCATTTCGAGCAAGATTTTCTATACAACTGTGAATATCCCAAGCTTCCATCAAGTAATATACAAACTAGTATGATACAGTAATGGCCTCTAGGGCATATACACTAACAATCTCCCATTTGCACTAAGGCCATGTACTGGTGTATCGAAGACCTATCATCTCGATCAACCGCTCGAACTGAGTCTGGGGTAAGGCCTTCGTGAATGGATCTACAGTGTTATCTTCTGTAGCAACTCTCCGAACCTCGATCTCCCGGCGATCCACGATCTCCCTGATCAGGTGATACCGCCTTAAGATGTGTCTGGACTTCTGATGGGACCTGGGTTCCTTCGCTAAAGCTATAACTCCGTTGTTGTCACAATACAGAGGTATTGGATCAACAATGGATGGAACCACCTGAAGTTCAGTCAAGAACTTTCTCATCCAGACGGCTTCTTTTGCGGCATCAGATGCAGCGATATACTCCGCTTCCATCGTCGAGTCAGCAACGGTTTCCTGTTTGGAACTCTTTCAACACACCGCCTCTCTATTGAGGGTGAAGACATAACCCGACATGGACTTGGAGTCATCCTTGTCACTCTGGAAGCTGGAGTCAGCAAAGGCCTCCATCTGGAGGTCTTTTCCGCCGTAAACCAAAAACATGTCCTTAGTCCTTCTCATGTACTTCAGAATGTTCTTTACCGCTATCCAGTGCTTCTCCCCAGGGTTTGGCTGATACCGGCTTACCACACTCAGTGCATAAGCTACATCTGGTCTGGTACACAACATCACATACATTATAGTGCCTACCGCAGAAACGTAGGGTATAATAGACATGCGATCCCTTTCCAAATCATTCTTGGGAGACATCTCTTTGGAGAGGGTGATCCCGTGACAAGCCGGTAGATTACCGCGCTTGGAATCTTCCATACTGAATCTTTTCAGTATGGTGTCGATGTACCTGGACTGTGAAAGTCCTAATATCCTCTTGGATCTATCACGATGGATCCGGATCCCCAGAATGTAAGAGGCATCACCCAGGTCTTTCATGGAGAACCTGTGTGACAAGAACCCTTTGACAGATTGTAGCATAGGAATGTCATTTCCTATCAAAAGAATGTCGTCCATGTATAAAACGAGGAATACGGCAGTTCGTGCTACAATTTTACTATAGATGCATGGTTCATCTGGATTTTTGATAAAACCAAATTCTTTGACCGTCTCATCAAAACAGATGTTCCAACTCCGCGATGCCTGCTTTAGTCCATAAATGGACTTAAGCAACTTGCACATTTTTCCGCTGCTCCCACTCTGAATGAAATCCTCTGGCTGGTCCATATAGACACACTCCTCTAAATTTCCATTTAGAAAAGCGGTCTTTACGTCCATCTGCCAAATCTCATAATCGTGGAAGGCAGCAATGGCAAGAAGGATCCGAATGGATTTGAGCATAGCCACTGGAGAAAAGGTTTCGTCATAGTCCAAACCAGGTCTTTGACGAAAACCCCTTGCAACAAGTCTAGCCTTATAGGTCTCAACCTGTCCATCTACACCAATCTTCCTCTTGAAGATCCACTTGCATCCTACGGGTTTTACCCCATCTGGAGCAACGTCCAAAGTCCATACTTTGTTGGTGTACATGGACTCCATTTCGGTCCGCATTGCATCTAGCCATTTTACCGAGTCAACGCTCTGAATGGCCTGCTAGAAGCTAGTTGGATCATCATTATCAATGATGCAATCCTCTCTATCCCCGTCTATGAGAAAACCGTAGTATCTCTCGGGCGGATGAGACTACCTACTACTTCTGCGGAGCGGCGCAGGAATGTCCTGTTCTTTCGAACCCTCTGGTTCTACTAAGCTTTCAGTGATAGTTTGTGGTTATGGAATTTCTTCCAGTTTTATTGCGCTCCCACTTATTTCTTTTTCTAAGAACTGGTGTTCCAGAAAGTGGGCATTACGAGAGACAAAAACCTTTTGTTCTTCTGCGTAATAGAAAAGATACCCCCTGGAGTTCTTTGGATATCCCACAAACTTGCACTGTACTGAGCGTGCCTCGAGTTTGACCGCATGCTGCTTTTTGACAAAAGCTGGACATCCCCAAATCTTTAGATATTGAAGATAGGGTTTCTTCCCACTCCACATCTGATATGGTGTGGTAGGCACAGTCTTAGTTGGAACTCGGTTCAAAAGATATGCAGCTGATTCTAGTGCATATCCCCAGAATGATCGCGGTAACTCAGCGTTACTCATCATAGAACGTACCATATCCAATAGGGTTCGGTTCCGTCTCTCCGATACACCGTTATGTTGTGGAGTGTATGGAGGAGTAAGCTGAGAGAGAATTCCATTCTCTTTTAGGTAATCCAGGAACTTGGCACTGAAGTATTCACCACCTCGATCAGATCTCAGTGTCTTGATACTTTTGCCTGTTTGTTTTTCTATTTCATTCTTGTATTCCTGGAATTTTTCAAAGGCTTCAGATTTATGCTTCATTAAGAAGACATGTCCGAACCTTGAAAAATCATCCGTAAAAGTAATGAAGTAAGAATAACCACTTCGCGCATATATAGACATTGGACCACATACATCGCTGTGTACGAGTCCCAAGAGCTCACTCGCTCTTACTCCATGTCCAGTAAATGGAGTCTTTGTCATCTTTCCTTTGAGACATGATTGACAAGTTGCATACGATTGATATTCGAACGGATCCAAATATCCTTCTGCATGTAACTTTATCAACCTTCTCTCATTGATGTGACCCAGTCTACAATGCCATAAGAAAGCATGATTTATTTCTGGAGACTTTCTTTTGTGTGTATTCTGGACATTGAAAATCTGTGGTTGGTTTAATACGTATATACCATTGCTTAATGTACCCGACCCAATCAGAACTTGATTAAGGTGAATGTTTAAAATATTGCTTACAAATGCAAATTCATAACCATCTTTAGACATTAAAGATACAGATATGATATTACAAGTTGCATTTGGTACAAAATAACAATCCCGTAAAACCAAAACATGCCCATCTGACAATCCCAAGTGATAGTCCCCCACGGACTCAGCATCCATGCCAGCTCCGTTTGCAACTCTGAGGGTCATATCACCTGCCTTCAAAACCCTACGCTTTCTCAGTGCCTGCAAAGAATTACAGATATGAGATCCTGATCCGGTATCCAATACCCAGGAAGTAGAGTTTATTGATAGACAGTTTTCAATAACATACACACATGAAGCCGAAGCCGCAACTTGCTTCGGGTCCTGGTTCTTGGCCTTCCAAGCCCTGCAATCCTTTTTTCAGTGTCCACTCTTGTGACAATAAAAACACTCTTCTTTCCCCCACAAGCTTTCCCGCTGCCTTTGTTGCTTTTGCTTTTCCCTTCGCTTCCACTTTACTAATACCGCCCCTTGGTTTGGTGGGGGCTTTCTTCTTCTTTCCCTTGGCTTTCGCCTTGGACCTAGAAGAGGAAGGTCCTCCAACAAACAAAGTGGATGTTTCCCTACCTTTCTGTAGGGTGCCCTCTGCACTCCTCAGCATGTTGAGGAGTTCTGAAAGTTCAACTTCTTTTTTTTGCATGTTGAAGTTCAGGATAAACTGGGCGTAAGTGGAAGGAAGGGACTGGAGAATCAAGTCAGTATAGAGCTCGTTCTCTAACATGGTCCTAAGGTCCGCGAGCTCTTCAATATAGCCAATCATCTTAAGCACGTGTTCCGCTACCGATGATCCGACGGCCAATCTCGCCGAAAACAGATTTTTCGAGACTTCGTATCTGGCGATACGAGATTGCTCTCCATACAGTTCTTTTGTATGGAGAAATATGGATTCAAGGTCTATATTCTCGTGCCTCGTCTGATGTTCATTGTCCATAGAGGCAAGCACGAGGTACTTGGCCTTCGCACAGTCGATCTCCCAGATCTTACGGATTTCCTTATCCGCGACGCTGGACGTGGGACCTGGGACAGGGGGAGCTTTGGTGGTAAGAAGATACCCCAGCTTGTCATAAGTGATTGCCATTTTGACATTCCTGAGCCAATCTTTGTAGTTTGTCCCTGTCAGTATGTTTTTATCTAGTAATAACTTAAGTCCGGTCATGACGATTGATCGCTGCAATTAGGAGAGAGAGAAGAAACACTTTAGCATGATGCTCTTGCAAGTTTAGAGTGGTTTTTAGTCTGTCTAAACAGGATGGCTCCCACTGTTTCTCGAATTCCTTCTCAAACCAAAAAGGAAGAATTAGTCGGGATCAATCTCACCGTACAATACTTGCTTAACCGTTCAGCCAGGCCAGTGTTGGTACTTCGAGGGAGGCTTTCCAATGCTTTCGCGAAGTTCCTTAATTAAAGAACCACTTTTCCCTGGGGGCGTAGCCCCGCTAACACCTTTCTAGACACCTACTTGGTTTATAGCATTGATCGTTAAGTGAGAAATTTCCCGAGGAGTAGCATATACTCACAGTAGGATCGGGATCCAAATATCATCGTGTGATAAAACTGAAGGAATCCTACCAGAATCATCACACTCCAAATGGTATGCAGTACTAGCAAGTTTCAGTTTCTTTAGAAACTCCCGATGTGGATTTTTGCCCCATGCTCTTATGACCTTGACGTAGTCCAAAATATCATAAGTCACATGTCAAGTTCTACCCATCATTTACCAGGTTAATTTGAACCCACCCGTATATACCGTTGACGTAGTCCAAAATGGCAGTATGACTGTCCCAAACCAACGCATCTATCTATGCAACAGATAAATATCCGGCAGCTACCAATCACTATGCCTTGGCGTAGGTCAAAATACATAGCTTGAATACTACCGAATATTTAACTGAAATGATGGAGGGCTACGAATGGTTTTGGCAAAACCGTGAACGTAGTGGACTTGATATAATCGATGGAACGTGATAGCTTTTAAAAGTAGAGGCTTAAGCTCCGCGTTTAAAAGTTGTTTTTGAAAAGAAACCGAATAGTTTTGAAATTGTTCCAACGAATTTACTTTGGTTTATTTTCTTGCATTAATTTAATGCGTCCCATCATTTAATCCTACCATTGCAGAAAACAACGAAAATATGACGTACGCTTATGCCATCCGCATTCGTCACGGGGCCCCATCATTACCCATTAGGTTACTTAACTAACGACAGAGCGGGGGCTGGACTAGCGCGGATGCAAAACATAAGCAACGCCTAAATAGATATCATATATAGATATATACATTTGTCAGATGCAATGATAGCCATTCCAGATCACAGATGAACACATTGGATATACTAGGAATCCGCGTTTCGTTCGAGCCTGCAACGAAAAGCGGATTACACGGTCGCGATGAACAGCCAAGACCCCACCGTAGACCCCTACGGGTGCGGCCAACTACCCGCCAAATACCCGAAGTGAAGCAACCTCCCTCAACAATGTGAGTAGGCCACTCGGCACTTCGAGGTACCCGGTAGTTTGTGCAACCCACCTTGGGTCTATCCTAGGAGCAAAAACAGTAAAATAAATAATATACAATGGCGGCTACAACCTCATCCCGGATGTGCGGCCATACAAATAATATTACATCAATTACATATTACATCAAATGAAAAGTTAAAGAAAACTCTCATCTCACAACCCCCCGGCTATTCATCCGCGACAATCCAACGAATTCATATACACATACCAGCAACATTACAGATCACAGATATGTATAACCCCCATTAATCGACGTATAGCGATTAGCAGACGTTCAATACATATATCACATCACAGATATAACCCATTAGCTAAAGTCTATAGAAGTTCGATCAAAAAACGGATTTGTAACCACCCCAAACACAATTTGTTTTCTAGAAAATCTGGGCAGAAACAACATATTCCAAAAATCCCAAAACTGCACACTGAGTACACTGCAGGAAAAATGAGCCACGGCCGAGTCAACTCAGCCGCGGATCTGCGGCAAGAAGAATGTTTTTGCCGCGGTGAGTTGGTCGACTCGTTGGCTCATTTTTCTTCTGTGTTCATTTAAAACCCTGAGCCGATTTTTGGTATGTGTCAAATTATTTTTGGAGCACTTTAAAAATCGACAGAAAGTTCAAATCTCGGCGTGTTTTGTGATTTTTTTTCCGATCGAAATTCTAGATACTTTGCTAACATGCTAGATAGTGTTTAGCCTGGCTCAGATACCACTGTAAGTCCACGTTACCCGTCCCGGTTCTTTCGGGGTTGCGGAAACGGTGAAAAACGATTTTTTCGGTGAAGGGTAACACGGACTAGAAAACGGGATCTTTGCTAAACAAACATTTAGCAACCTAACTACAAGTTTAACTACTATGTTAGGGGTTATACATAGGTCTTGAACTCCTTCTCTTCTTGCTCCTTGGAGTGGTTGGATCGGCCTCACCTCGTCGTCTCCTCTTGCCGAAGATGGATCCACCCGAAAGCTTCTACCTTTGGCTCTTACCTCAATCGAGAGGAAACTAAAGTCCTTGGCTTGCTAGAACTTGAACTTTAGGATGAGTAGAGAAGTGTTTTTAGGGTTTTATCTCAATGGCTCATGTTTCTCAACTCATGAGACATGAGAGCCATGAGCAAGAGGAAGAGGGAGAGCTTGGATGAGAGAGAATGAGAATGATAGAATGTGAGCTTGACTTTTTACAACCATGCTCTCAAAAAAGAAAATAATCATGATAATAATAATAATTAAGTATTTGTGATGGTTCATATCAATGGCCATTATCATTTCATGCATTCATTTTGTAAAGAACAACAAGCAAGTAAAAAGTCATAGCCATGAAATGATAGGCATGAAATGATGATGGTCAATGAGTCCAAAATAGTCAACAAAGTCAACAAGTCAACAAAAGTCAAACTTTCAACTCAACCAAGGCACAATAATACTTAATTAATATTATTATTAATCATATTTCTTATTCTCATTAGGGTTTAGAAAAAGTCAACAGTCAACAACCCTAATGAGAATCCTCTGCCTCTGTCTCTGTCAACTGTGCATACACACCCACATCCGTGTTCCGAGGAACACGAATACAAAGAGATAAAACCAATCCCAAAACGTATACTAGGATCTGTTTTAAACCAAAGCCCGCTAGTAATAACTGCCCGGACACCAAACGTGCACAAGTGCACGGATGTGAACGAACCCTGTCGCAAAACCATGCGACCTCTACTCTATTTTGCCCAAAGACGAATAGCTCTCTGTGTGGGACTCTAAAGACTCGACACTACGCTGGCAGTGGGTTTAAGCACAGGCCACAAGCGGTACTAGCCGTACGTAACGGTCCCCAAGTAGATGCCGATAAGAAGACTGATGAGGTGAACCCATCCGAACTCCTACTGAGCATGAATGTGACAGTCTCCGTACAGTCCGGTCTGTTCATCTGAGAACATCGCATGGCGGGCCTAGGGGGGCGGTGAACGTCAATCCCCTAATAGAGGTACAAGTTGTGTCAGAGTGAAGCCCAGAACACCCTGAGACAACACTGGAAAACCTACCAGTTTATCTCGCTTGCCCTGGCCAGGGACTTTGTGTAATGGCTCTCCTAGACACAGCGCGATATCAACCCCCAATACCGGGAGAGACGGATCCTGTCTAACCGTCACTGCCTCCAAGTGCTTCGGGACTGCACCCAACTGCTACGTATTTGCACGACTCTTTTGAGCCGTGGTAGCGTAGTAATCAAAGTACAGTGGGAACACACTCGAGGCGAAGTGACGGTGTCAAGTCAGCGGACTAAGTTGTACTCATGTCACCTGGGAATTGATAACTGACGATACGTATAGTACCAACCAACAGTTCCTGACGAGTCCTGTCCAGTGTACTCGTAACCTAACGAGCACCCGCATACTATCTCAAGTACGACGTACTGACGGCTGTGGGACAGACCGTCTCCCCTGCTGGGATGAGAAGCGCATACGCTAGTCTACTCCGGAGTATCGATGCCCTGTCTCGATAGTCCCACGACTAGGGACCTGTATAAGGATGTGCTTGTGGATTACCCAGCCCCCACTAGTGTGACTGCTATCACAACGCTGCTAATCAAGCAAAGATCCTAAGGGCTCCACTAATGTGTATAGGCGATATGCTAAAAGAAACACATGTACACATTAAAGTAGAAACAAACCAAGTAGCATACTACAATTTCGAGCAAGATTGTCTATACAACTGTGAATATCCCAAGCTTCCATCAAGTAATATACAAACTAGTATGATACAGTAATGGCCTCTAGGGCATATACACTAACACCCGCAGCCTTCATCACTGGGGCTATCACCTCGGCCTCCATGCGTAAGGCGAGGGCAACGTGCTGGAGAACCTGAAAGGCAAGAAAGAGATCAGGAAGACGAGGGAAGCACCGAATCTAAAAAAAAAATAATAAATAAAAACCAAGCACTTACCTGCACGGACTCCTGGGCGATGGATGCCAGCTGAGCCCTGAAGGTCCCCTCGGGGATTCTACCCCCGGCCAACGTCTCTATCTCATGCAGCAGGCTATCCGCGACGGATAGCCCCTAGGGCACTGCGAACTGGAGGCCCCCTTCTTCCACCATGATCGGCGAGGATGGGCCCCGGGAAGATCTCCTCTTGAGTGGCTCCGAGAAAGAGCCGATCTCCTCCTCCGAGGCCGGGTCCTCCAGAATCCGAGCCCACTTCCGGCCCGACACTCTGCTGGGCCCCGGGGCGAGATCCGCCTCCAAACTCTCGCGAGACGTGACCACCGGAGGAGAAGGAGCCGGGGCTGTCTTTGAGCGGGAAGAGCTGGCACCCCCAGCCTTCGCGACCTTCCTCTGCTGGCGCATGGAAGCTCGGAGCGAGTCCATGTCCATGGGTCCTGCACAAACCGAATGTAAAGAAGTCAGCGACACAGGCAATGTACATGCCAAAAAAGCAAACCTAAACTTACCGACGAACTCAATGGGGATGAGCCCGGCCCAACTCAGGACCCTCTCAGACAACAGCACGTCAAAACGGGGGATAGGCTCCCACGACGCCACTCTCACCGCGACGGGGTCACTGGACTGGTTCCCTGGCAAGTATTTGTCCCTCGACCACTTTGTAGGTACGGGCCAGTCCTCGCCCTCGGGAGGGGAAACGAAGAAGAACTTCTTCTTCCAGTCGTGAATGGAAGAAGGCAGGGCCACAACCCCCGTCCCGGCGGCGCACCCTGTTGCTTTCTGAAAGAGAGATAAATCCACCTCGGGTCGCCCGCTCGACCACCAGGGTGATTTTTGAAGATGAGGGAAGAATCAAGGAGGGAGAGGCTGAAAGGAATCGCCTGTAACTTCAGGCGGATAAGGAACCCGAGGAGAATCCTCCACGAGTTCGGCACTAACTGGCCGGGGGCTAACCCGAAGAAGTTCAACGCTTCAACGACCTCAGGAGAGAAGGGCAGGCGCATTCCACCCCAAAAAGCTTCCAAATACAGGGCGATCTCCCTGCCTCGTACTTGGTCTGCCCTCTCTCCCTTCTTGGCCAGACAAAACGTATAACGTGAGGGGATGTGGAAGTGAGCCCGAGCATTGTCAAGCTCGTCCTCATGCCTTACCCAACACGACGCGCCAGGGGCAGCATCTACCGCCTCCTCCCTGGAGGCCCCCCCTCCGCACTATCCCGGGAAGAGGGCCCGACGCCTGCTCCCCGGGAGGACTCAGGCTCACTTAAAGGGTTCCTAGAACCTACTTTAACAACATCTACTGACTCGACAAAAGAAGACATCTAACCTTGGAAAGGAGGATCCTCGGGAAACGAAAATGGAAGAAAAAAGACGAGCGCCGAGCTACCAGGACTTAGAACGGGAAAATATGAAGGAGTAGGGGCCCTGGAACGGGCCCCACCCCTATTTATCACCACAAGCGACCTCATCCAACGGCGCCCTTCATCTCCCGCCAAAACGCCTCCTCGCGTCCAACGGCTCCGATTGCTCCACTTATCGTTTCCACACTGGACTGCAGCCTTTCAGGCGTCGCAGGTCTGCACACGTCGCGTCAGCCAACCGACGCTTGACACGTGGGCTATCACTTCAAAGGCAAGATGCACGAACCGGTGCACCTTCCTTAAATGCAGAGATCTCGCCCTGATTCGCTGCAGAAAAGACAGCTCACGGCCCGGGGATGCGTCCCGACGAAACCTTAGGAGGGAGCTCACCCCGGGCATCCCGGCAGTCCACTCCTGACCCGACCCGCTAGCTGGTCGGGACAAGAGTGGGGGGCTAATGATGATGCTCAATATTGGCGATCCCCAAGATCAGGACACGTGGCAGATGGCATGTCCCAGAACTCAGAAGAAAGGGCCCACAGAGGCCGACCAGGCTACCCCTGTACCCGACCTGCAAGCACAAGCTAGCCCTCCTCGGGGCCCCGTGCAGATTGGCCTCCTCGGCCCCTCAGCTCGCCCCGAGCTGCTACAAGTCCAAGACTCCTCAGCCCTCTCGCTCGTCCCCGAGCTCCCCAGCCGAGGCCATCTTCCTAGGTCCTCCGACCGACCAACTCCACCACTCACAGGCGTAACCGCCGCTCCGCAAATCCTGCCATGTGCAGATTCTCCTCCAGCAACATCCCACATTCCACGCCATCACGATCCCCATTAACGGGCGATCCGCTCTTTACGCGGGCGTGACGTCGGGAGCGTAACTGCCGGCGAGATTCTCGCGCCTGCTGCTGCGTGCTGCCGCCACTATATAAACCCCCATCACAGAGGGGTCAAGTAAGCCATTTTTTATTCCACTTAGCCGTTACTCTGCTCGGATCTCGTGCTAACTTGATCGTCAGAGGGTCCTCGGTGGTACCAAACCATCCCTGGACTTCTTTGCAGGTACTCGGCGCTAAACTTCCCAAGTCACCAATCTCCTCCAAACCCATTGAGACCCACACGCAACAGGAGATCACCTCCAAGATCCACCGGGAGATCGACGGAAGACAACATCTGAAGGAGACCCGAAAATGACCTCCATCAATTAGTAAGTATGTGACTTTCCAAATGATCTTTGAGACGAAATACCTTTAGATGCCTATTTAATAACTCTCTTCTCCCTCTCCTCCCCATCTTCCCTTTTCTTCTCTTTACATTTGTGGCATAATTGCCTCTTTATACTATCATGAGGCTTCAAGGAACACCCTTGATGTAAAAACTAGGGTTTCTTGTCAATAGAGCAAAGTTGAGGTCTTCTCTTAGTCATCATGATCTAGATCGACATCAAGGAAAACAAAACGAAAGACAATGGATGTATATGTGTCAAACAAACGGGTTGGACAAATAAAGACATGTCGCTGTGAACCATGGTAGGTCGGTCAAAAATGAACATATCTAACCACATATCAAATCACGCGTCGATAACCCGATTGATGACCCATATATCAGAGCAGGTGTGTGGATAGTCATGTATTGATGAATGATCCATGAAATGGTTAATGGATAATTGCGTTATGATTGCATTCGAAAATTAGGAAAGTACATTATAATTGCATATGGAAATTAATAAGACTTAAATAAAGGTATGGTCTTTGTATATGATGATTTTGCAATTCAAAAAATAATTATGTGCATAGATTTTGGGATTTGATATATTTATCTTATAATTAATATGAAAAATAAAATGAAAAAGCTATTAACATATTCTTTTGTACGGGACAAATAAAACCCATGAACCCACCAGCTGGGTCGATTCAATGACACTCTTAAAGGCTTAATGTTCAAAATCGTTGTGAAAAAACTCCGGAGCACATTTCAATTAAGCCCTTATTCCATCCAACTGCAAAGATATTAAAGAGATCTGCAAAGATATTACAGAGGCTTAATTTCACAAAACCACCCTATAGTTTCGTTGAATCTCAAAATACTCTCATGTACTTCTAAACAGACAGAAAACTATCCCATTTCACAGTGTTACAGTAACTCCGTTAAAAAAAATCACTAAAATGCCCTTCTCCTATCTTCTTTTTTCACAAAAAAATAGCTTCTCTCTTTCTCCTAACTCTAACTTATTTGAATTATTGGTAGTGATAATGGTGGAAATTGATAGGATGAAGAAGATGGTGGCGTTCGTGGTTGGTGGTGGGGACTTGGAGGAAGAAATGACGGTGGTGGTGGGATTTGGAGAAGAAAGATGATGGTGGTGATGATGATGTGGATTTGGAGAAAGAAGATGGTGGCGGCGGCGGCGGCGGTGGTGGTGATTTTGAAGGAAAATGGTGGTGGTGGTTTGTAGGAGAAAGGAGATGTGATTTGGAGGGGGAAGAGAGTAGTGAGGTGATGGGGATTTGGAGGAAAAAGATGGTGATGGTGGTTTGGAAGGAGGATGAGGAATTATACGACGATGGTGATAGTGGTGGCCATTTGAAGAAATACAATGATGGTTTAGAAAGAAGTAATATGGTAGTGGTGATGAGGATTTGAAAGAGGTGATGGTTTGAAAGATAAGGAAGAAGAAGAAAAAGATAGTGGTTAGAATGATGGTGGGGTTTGTCGCCGGTGGGGGTGATGGCTATAGGTTGTGCCGATGGCGAGGTTGTCGTCTGAAGGAGCTACAGTAACACACAATTTGGTGAAAAGAAGAAAGAGAAGGAGAAAGAGAAGGATATTTTAGGGATATTTTAACGGAGTTACTGCAGCACTGTCAAATAGGGCAGTTTTCTGCCTATTTAGAAGTACATTGGACAGGAGCTACAGTATTTAAAACTAGAGGGCAGTTTTGTGAAATTAAGCATATAACAGAAAACCTGTATAAACGGAGTTTAATTGGGCCCAGTGTTTTTTTAACAAGAGCAAACCACCAAGAAGTTTTTACACAAGTTTAAAGCGGGCCTTTTGTTTTTTGACAATTTACCCAAACTCTTAAGGGCCTTTGTGGGAATGGAGTTAAGTTTTGTAAACCATGGTTTCATAAAGTTTTGTAAACGGTGGTTTCATAAAGTTAGCAAAAGTTAACTCCAAAATGTTGACTTTGGCATGTTTGGCAACCATTTTGGAGTTGAGATAACTGCAATTTTTCAGCTTTAAACTGTAGTTATTTCAACTCCAATCTGATCAAAAGTTTACTAAACTCTATTTTTGAAGTTTGGGCCTTGCAAACCATAGTTTGCTTGTCTCCTATCTCCATTTTAAAACAAACCATGGTTATCATAACTTTATATCCAAACAGGGCCTTAAATATGCAGACCGGGTACGAGTAATTTTTAAACATATAATAAATCTTTAACCCAAGACCCATGTTTTACCTGTCGACCCACGGATTAAACGACTCATGGTCCATTCTTTAACATTCAGTTGAGCCTGACGGTTGTAATGCGGCCACGATAGCTGTCATACATATATGCCTGATCTAATTAATAGCCGCCGGGATTTCATTGTCATCTGCGCCGCTCTCCTCGCCTCAAATTCACTCAGGTTTCTCCTATCCTTTTCTTTTCTCGATTTGAAGTTCATATATATGAAATGAAACATCTTTGCCATCAATGCGATTTTTTATTTTTATTTTGGTTGATAGGGCAGCTGTTAGATTTGATTGGCAAGCATATAAAATTTTTGTGTTTCTTGAAGGAAGGGGAGAAAAAAATATATAAATGAATACTAACAACATGTACAGGCAAAAGGAAAACGCCAGAGACGTATATTTGTGTGTGTGTGCTGGAAACGAGGTGATGCTGTTTGTAAACCCAAAACTTTATTTAAGAATAAACTTTGATCATGTTATCAAAGATTTGTGTCGGAAAATTGAGTTTAGAAAACCTAGATAAGATTGGAGTTTAGATGACGCAGTTATCTCAACTTCAAAATGGATGTCAAATTGGTAAAGTTGGCATTTTTGGAGTTCAGCCTCGTCGGCTTTATGGAACTCTCTATTCTTGAACTGGGCCTTATCTTTTGCTTGGTTGTTTGGTTTTGCAGTTATCCGAACTCCAAAATATTGTTGTTATCTCACTTTTGGAGTTTGAATAATCGGACTTTTGTGAGCTCCGAATTAAGGTCAAATAAGGCATGGTTTAGGATTATGGAGATAAATTTAGGGCATGTTTGGATTGGATTATTTTTGGTCAACAAGTGATTAAAAATCACATCAAGGTGGGCCCTAAATAGATATGGTGCTTGGATATCTTTTTTACTATTCAATACGTGATTATTTTATCATGGGTCCTATCATGACTAGCTTAAAAATAACATTTTTTCCCACTTAAAAATAAGCTAGAAATTCCTAGTTTATTCTATAAGTGATTATGGAATAGTAGAGTTGACAAAGTAATATACCATAATCTCTCTTATCATTTCATCCAAATCTTAAGATGATATTAATGATACGTTGGTCATTTTACACTCAATAATCACTTATCTGTTTTTTCATCCAAATACACTATCCACCTATAATCACTTTCAATACAAAATCATCCAAACACTAAACTGCTTATTTGTCATAAACACTTATAAGCGATTTTTTCACCTTTTCCAGAAATAATAACTTATAAGTGATTATGACAAATAATCACTTAAAAATAAGCTTATCCAAATATGCCCATAGATAGCTATATCGAAGTCTGTATTGGGCTAAAAGCCCACTTGGACATAAACCCTAAAAAATCAACAATCTCCCACTTTCATAAGGTGGGCATCATTCTCTTGCTCAAAACATATAACCTTCATATGGACAAATAGAACGTGTGATTTGCGAGCACGAGGATTTGCATTATGGAAACCCAACTATGAAACTGTTAGGAATACACAGCGGTTTTATAAAACACAATCTTCCATAACTGTGTCGCTGTGCCCTAGACATAATTTTCATTGCACTAGTCTAAACATCCTTATCCCTCGCAGGCCATGTTTAATTTTATATTCTCGACAAGTGCTCATAGTTATGTCTCAACATAACTGGCCGGCCAATGAGTAAATGTTCTGAGTGTAAAAAATTTGGTCTTCCTTTCAAACCGACATATCTCTACCTTAAGTTAACCGCTTTCTTAGACATGTCCCATAGAACCGAATCAAACTTGATTCATAGGTAACATACTAAGATAGCATCATTGACTCGAGACTTTAATAATACGGTTAAAAGCACCCACATTCTCCGGCTCCCCGATGCTCAAGAGAACTGGTCCCGCTTAAACCTATATTTACTAGGGTACTTATTGTAATTTAGTATAACTTGAGGGGTTTTTATGTAAAGATAGTTTTGATACATTTTCAAAATACACCTCAAGTATTTAATTATCGTTTTTAGGGTTTTCATAAATGTATATTTTATAAAAGTGAAATTTTCTAGTGAGTAGAACTTAGTTTTCATTGTATATGATATTTTAATGAAATATTGGAATTGTATTGTATTGAAATGGTACTTTCATGTAATTGTGATTCCTTTGATTTAGAAAACATGGAATATTTGTATAATATATTTAAAATAGATCTTTTGATAATATTCATATATATATATTTAATAAAACTAATTTTATTTATTTTGTAGAAATCTTATTTTCTTAAAAATAGCATTAAAAATTCCATCGAGATCGAATGCTCATTGCGGAGGTCTGCATCTCGCTCTACTAAGCCCGAGGACGTGCGATAATCCGCACCATCTCGATCGGGGTTCCCCAAAATGGGTTGTAGAGACGTATCTGCAAGGAATTTAATTAACACTCTTTTCAACGAAAACGGTTTTGTATGTTTAAGGTATTTATTCGTAAAAGCGTATTTTCCCATAATCTAGAATTTCAAGGTTCATCGTGCTATGTCCAATATGTGTGTTGTGATGAGATAGGTCATTAACTCATGAGTTTTCTAAAGGTAATACGGTAAAAAATGGATAACAATATCGTTTGTAAATATAGTGGTATTTTACTGTAAAAATGAAATAGAAATTGCAACATGAATTATTTTTAGATGAAACTTATTCTAATATATTTATTTATGTTTGTTAAACATTATATGAGAGTATGGTGATTTATAGTTTAAGAAAAATAGAATTTTTAAAGAAAAACGAATCGGAAGTCGGAATAACTCCGCTTCCGTCGGGTTTTGAAAAATGAAAGTTTCAGAATAGTAGAAAAGGAGGGAAGAGGGGACTTACTGTCTACAAAGATAGAGGGGAGATAGGGTAAGACTATGGAACCGTCGGGACATCGTTTCGTCGCCGGAATCTCTTCGAAATTTCACTGGAACTTCGTCCTTTGCTAACTCCACTTGCACAACTTAAGACTTGGAAATTTTATAGAGTTTTTGTGAGGAAATTCTGAGTGAGGAGAGGTGAAATGTGGTGTGGTATTTATAGGAAAAATTAGGGTTTTAGGGTAATGAAGAATGAATTAAAAATGCATTAAAATTTTGGTTTAATGACCTTTTTTAATTCACTGTTTATTTTTAATAAAAACAAACAGTACAGGGGTTAAGGGGGGAGACCAAGGGGTGTGGAGTTGAAGTTTGGGGACCAACCCCTACGGAGGGGCCGGTGTCGCTTGGCCAGAGAGTATCTCGCCGGTCTAGTTGGTGGGGTCGGGGCTGGGATTCTCGCCACGTGTCTCTGTCGCCTCATATATCCCAGTGCACGTGTTTGTTTATTCTGTGTCTCTTCATTTTACGTGTAGTGAACATGTAAACCCTTGGGCTTCTAAAAGTTTAAAAGAAAATACAATAAAAATAATATGTGGTTCGGGGGGGGGTTCGATCATAGGGGCTACGTCATAGCAGTGCAAGGCTTTTCCAATGAGCTACAAGTGCTTTTTTACTGTTCAAAAGCAAATTAAATTTATAACTTGTGCTCAGTCTTTAGATATTCCTTTCTGTATTTTGGAAAAATTTTGTACAGAAATTTTAGGGTTGTTACATTCTATCCTCCTTATAAAAATTTCGTCCTCGAAATTTGTAAAACGAAAGTGTAACAGATTCAAGAAAATTTGGTGATCGTGATTGTGAAAGAAATACTAGTATTGCATGAAAAGTAACAAGATGATACAATGGTTTGAAAAGATTGAAAGGAATTACTGTTGGGGTCAAAATTTGCACCCCTAGTTGACCAAGTCAAAGTCAAGGTCAACCTCAAACCAAGCGGGCCCAAGCCCAGATCAAGTGGGTTCATGCCCGAGTCGAGCCCGAACATGAAGCGGCCGACCTCCCCCATGCTGAAATAAAAAATCATGTAATAAATAATTTTGATGTAATTTTTTATACATGAATGGGCATAAAGCCAAATTTTTGTAAAGCCCATGGCTTATGTGCAAAAAGAAATGGCACATGAGTCATGGGATGGGTAAAATGCCATTTTGTAAAGCCCAAGGGGCTACATGTAAATATGTAAGCCTATATAAGGCAAAGATAATGAAAATATCTCACAACTTTTTTCTCTCTCCAAAAAAATCCATATCTGTGATCTTCTCCTTCCTCAAGGTTCTAAAACCTTCTTCTTCCTTTTGAATTAAATCAAGAGTTTTACTCTTCCTTTTCAAAAACTAAATAGTTTTTCACCACAAAACCAACAAAGGGGAACTTGGATCTTCCATTAGATCTCAAAAATGGGAGATTTTTTAAATCTCATCCACCCCTTTTTCAAGATCCAGCCAAAAGAGGAGGAAGAAGGAGACTCATCTTCTAAAAATCCCACTTTGGGAAAATCCAGAGCTCAAGGGAGAAGCCCGTTTCAGCATCTCCAAAACATCTTACGAGTTTAACTCCCCTCTAATTTCTCTTTCGGGAGTTTAAATCCCATTTCTGGGGCTAAAAGCCCCTTTTCCTCGCCGGCGCCCAAGCGCCCCAAGCGCTCAAGCACCCAGCGCCCACGTACCGGGCACGTGGTGCGCTAGTGCTTAAGTGCCTCGCGCACAAGCGCCCAGCGCCCACGTGCCGGGCACGTGGTGCGCTAGCGCTCGAGCGCACAACGCTCAAACGCACAGCGCCCACGTGTCGGACACGTGGTGCGCTAGCGCTTGAGCGTCCAGCGCCTAAGCTCCCAGCGCTCAAGCGCACTGCACCCACGTGTCGGACACGTGGTGCGCTAGCGTTTGAGCGCCCAGCGCCTAAGAGCCCAGCGCCCACGTGTCAGACACGTGATGCGCTCGCGCTCAAGCGCACAGCGCTCGCGTGCTAGGCACGTGAGGCGCTGGCCCCATGCGTCCTTTGGACGTTTTTTCCCCTTTATATATATATATATATATATACACACACACACACACACACTCACACACTCCACAACACTATCCCTCTAAAAAATTTAGGCCGGGGCGCTGCCCCGCACCCCGCAAGGGGGCTGCTAGCCCCCTTGACCCCCAGCCCGCTATCCGGGTAGCTGGACCCCCGTAAAAACTCTGCGGGGGCCCCGATATATCCAAAACCCTTCCAAAATACAACACTGCACATTGAGTTCGCATGACCAGTTTAACTCGTTAATCGGAGGTTCCCTCGCCCTAAAGGCGAGGGGTAATTAACGGCAGCTTAGTCCGCGGCTGCCGGAGATTCGGATCCCCACAATCAATAAACCCCCGCCTAACCTAGGTAGGGGGAATCTGTAATGCGCCTGACAAGCGCGCGCGTATTCCCATCTCAATGGGGTGACGAAAACACCCTACAGATTCTGGCACGCTCGGTTGGACCAATCTCTCCTGCCATATTTTGGGTTAAGCTTTCGTGCGAACTCAATTAATATGCATATCAATTGCCTGTACTAAAATCATGTGTTTTTGTGCAGGTTAACGTTCTCCAATTGCAATCTTCGGACGCAGCAAAGATGTCTCCAAGGATCAGCTCAGCTCTCGACACAGCTCCCATCTCCTACACGATGAAGATGGACGCCAGGACGGTCCTCCCGGCCAGTCTTGGGCGACAATGGGAAGAGCCGCCGCTACCATTCGGCTCTATTCTGTTCGTGTCAGCTAACGCCATCCCAGCTCCTCAAGCCCCGGTGACAGACAAACCGGTCTCGAAAGGCAATAGGTCAAATATGGTGGTCTCGTAGGCGCCCCAACTCAAACGCAAGTCGGTGTTTGAACGACTCTCCTTGTCCCCAGCTGGGGGCAAGGCCATCAACACCAACAAAGCAACAAGGCCTCTCGAGCAAGCTCCGGTGGTGCCCCTGACAACTGCTCGATCGGGTGTCTTCTCTATGCTCCCCGCTAATCGACTCACGGTGGCTTCCCAGGAAATGGATGCCCGCCAAGCCCTTAAAATTGAGAAGCTAAGGCAAAAAATGCTCAGATATAGAGCCAACAAAAGGGCTAGGGCTCCTGCTAGGCTGAACCACATGAGGTTCGAAGAATAGGGTCACCCCGCCAAAGATGAGGAAATGGCTGGATATGTGGTCCACACTGTCTATATGGTAGGCACGCGCAGCAAGAGCAAGGACGGGGCCACCACATCTCAAATCCAATCTGGCTTGAATGTGGTTGCCGCTTCCCAAGAACAGCCGCCTCCGCTGGGTGATGAAAACCCTCTCGATGAGGATGGTAGGCAGAAAGACCCTTCGGTCCATGAGGAGTCTGGCTCGAAAAGTGAAGATGAGCCAATCTTCCGTCCCAAGAACGCAGAGCAGCAACTTCTCCAAGAGCTCCGAAAACAGCTCAGAAGTAAAGATAAGGAGATGGCCAAACTTTACTCCAAAATTGATGACTTGACGAATGTTGTCTTGCAGCTCACGGCCCGACTTGCCTCTCAGCCTCCCAATCAAGCGCAGGGCTCTGCTCATGAACCGGGAAACGGTGTCCCAAGACAGCCGACGCCTATTCCCTCAAATCCAAAGGTGGGCGGACCGCATGAAAGTCAGTCGCATCTTATCTCGGGAAATGTCTTGGCTACCGATGACAGTAGCCCGCTAACTCAAGATCAAATCATGGATTTGGTTTCCAACAAAGTTAAAATATTGGTAGCTGAAGCCGAAGCGCAAAAAGATATCAGCAGTAGTGGGAGACCATATCCTGCTCAGTATGATCTGGTAGAATTTCCTAGCGGCTATGTCATCCTTAAATTCGGAAGATTCGATGGGACGGGAAATGCGAATCAGCACGTCGCCCATTTTAAAGCTTCATGCAGGAATACTGGGGGCAATGATGCGCTTCTCCTCCACCGGTTCGTTAATAGCTTGACCGATGTTGCTTTCGACTGGTACGCGAGCATACCGGATGGCTCCGTCACAACTTTCGTCCAAATGGAGTCTCTGTTTCGGTAGAGGTTCATGTGCGTCAGCGATAAGATCACCATCGCCGACCTCGTAAGGACCAAGCCAAAGAACAACGAAAGCAACACGGATTTTATAACCCGATGGCGCAATCTCTCCGTCAAATGCGAACCGCCGATAAAGCAGGACCAATCTGTCAGTCTCAATTGGATGGCCCCGTTTCTATGCACCGCGGGTCTCAAAACATTCCAAGAGCTGACCAGGAAAGTTCAGATGCTGGAGCGCTCGAAGCAGGAGTTCTCCTCGGATTCCCAAAATAACAATAGGTCCTGGAGAAACCGAAAGGATGATAATCGCAAAGGCGGGAATTCCGACGATTCTGAATCTTTTAACACTTCGGCTAACTGAAATAAGCAAGGGATGAGGGGGCCTAGTGCCAACCAGCCTCGGAAGCCAGTGTTCGGAGAGGGAGGATAATCTCCACTCAAAGAGAAGCTAGATAAGGTCTATTACTTCAGAAGGGACAAAATCCGTAAAATATTCAAAGACGCCCTGAAGAACGGTCTACAACTGCCAGAGTCAAAAAGACCGCAGGAAGCGAATATGACCGACGACCCCAAATACTGCCCCTATCACAGAGTGATAGGTCATACCATTGAGGACTGCTTCATCTTCAAAGATTGGGTCGAAAAGCAATACAAGGCAGGAGAGATAGAACTGTCTAAAGGCGTGTTAACAAACAGTCCAGCTGCGACCGCCAATTTCATACAAACGGAGACCGAAGTTCTTCGTGAAACTGATTCTCTCAGACATCTGCCTTTCTCTGAAAACAATCGACCACCGCGTCATTAAACTGGGAACAATCGACCTCTAAGTCGTTAAACTGGGAATGTAAAATATATATATATATATATATATATATATATATATATATATATATGTAAATAAACAAAAAATGTGTAAATAAAAGAAAAATAAAGAAATGTCGAAATGATGGGGCAACTCGCAATAAAAATCAGCGAGTATAATAAAGATGAAAATAAAGCCGAAATGAGGGGGCAATCGCGATCTTCACGATAAGAAAAGCTGAAATGATAGAGCAATCGCGGTAAAACAAAAACAAAAAAAAAGGTGAATGATGAGTCGCTCCTGGTACCATATTCTAGTGTAACGATGCAGACGCCAACCAAAATCCAATTTCTCAAAATTCTCCCGGCCCTACGGTTGGTCCCCAAGTTGACCATCATATACAATCCATGGGCTTAAATAATTCTCATCATACCCATGCCCCACCGTAATCACCAGTTACGCGGCTGGTCTCCGCCTTTGGAATTATGCTCTATTGAGAAGACCCACTCATGTGTCCTCACGATACATGAGGAGAACAAACTTTTGTGGGATCCTTACGACTCATAAAGGAAAAACACACTTAGGAGTCCTCACGACTCCTAAGTAGAAAATACACCTGCGGGATCCTTACGACTCGTAGGGAGAAAATGCTTTTATGGGACCCTCATGGCCCATAAAATTGAAAAGCCTTAGGCGATAGGGATCTAAACCTGTCTCCTAAGCCATCGCACCCCAATCTCTAAATGGCGAATGATGAGTCACTCCTGGTACCATATTCCAGTGCAGCGATGCAGGCGCCAACTAAATTCCAAATTCCAATCCCTAAATGGAGAATGATGAGTCGTCCCTGATACCATATTCCAGTGCAGCGATACAGACGCCAACCAAATTCCAAATCCCATACCCCAACGGCGAATGATGAGTCGCTCCTGGTACCATATTCCAGTGCAGCGATGCAGACGCCGACAAAGTCCCGAAATTTTTCCGGCCCTACGGTCTGGATCATACATCCTGCAAAACCGTATACAATCCACGGGCGTAAAACAATCCCAATCCCTCCCAAGTCCTACCGGTGAGACCACATTCAAAGTCCCACCGGCGGTGAAGATTCAAAAAAAAGGGCTATGTCCACAAGCAAAATGGGCACGGATGAAAACCCGAAAGGGCTCCGTGAGTAAAAACAGCAGGACTGCCGGCGAGTTTGTGAAAATCCGAAAGGGCGCAAACTCGTAAAAAGGAGATGAAATGCACTCACAAAGTTCTCTCGACTTTGTGAGAAGAAAATTCCTGCGTGAGATCCTTACGACTCACAAAGGAGCAACACACTTAGGAGTCCCCACGACTCCTAAGGAGAAAATACACCTACGGGATCCTTACGACCCGTAGGGAGAAAATACTTTGTGAGACCCTTACGACTCACAAAATTGAAAAGTCTTAGGTGATAGGGACCTAAAACCTGTCTCCTAAGCCATCGCTTCCTGATAAACAAGCGCAAATGATGATTCGCTCCTGGTACCATATTCTGGTGCAGCGATACTGATGCCAAGCAAAAACCAATTCCCAAATCCTCCCGGGGCAAAGGATGAGTTGCTCCTGGCATTATTCCAGTGCAGCAATGCAGATGCCAAACCAAAATCCCCAAATCCTCTCATGGCAAATGATGATTCGCTCCTGGTACTATATTCTAGTGTAGCGATGCTGATGTCAACCCAAATCAAATCAAACCAACAAGCTCTGCGCCGGAATCATGCTTCATCTCAGAGTGTACCCCGTGTCGAAATCATATTTCGCCTCGGCGTATCTGCCTTCCCAGTCGGAATTATGCTTCGGCTCGGAATCAGCCAGTGACCTCCCCGTCGGATTAAGCTCCGCCTCGGAATCAAGTCAACCAACATGCTCTGCGTCGGAATCATACTTCTTCTCAGAGTGTACCCCGTGTCGAAATCATGCTTCGCCTCGGCGTATCTTCCTTCCCTGTCGAAATTATGCTTCGCCTCGGAATCAAATCAACCAACCAGCTCTGCGTCGGAATCATACTTCGTCTCAGAGTGTACCCCGTGTCGAAATCAAGCTTCGCCTCGGTGTATCTGCCTTCCCTGTCGGAATTATGCTTCACCTCGGAATCAAATCAACCAACCAGCTCTGCGTTGGAGTCATGCTCCGTCTCAAAGTGTACCCCGCGTCGAAATCAAGCTTCGCCTCGGTGTATCTGCCTTCCCTGTCAGAATTATGCTTCGGCTCGGAATCAACCGACGACCTCCTCGTCGGAATTATGCTCCGCTTCGGAATCAAGTCAACCGCAAGCTCTGTGTCGGAATCATGCTTCGTCTCAGAACGTGCACCCCGTGTCGAAATCATGCTTCGCCTCGGTGTATCTGCCTTCCCTGTCGGAATTATGCTCCGGCTCGGAATCAACCGACGACCTCCTCGTCGGAATTATGCTCCGCCTCGGAATCAAGTCAACCAGCAAGCTCTGCGTCGGAATCATGCTTCGTCTCAGAATGTGCACCCCGTGTCGAAATCATGCTTTGCCTCGGTGTATCTGCCTTCCCTGTCGAAATTATGCTTCGTCTCGGAATCAAGTCGGCCAACAAGCTCTGCGCCGGAATCATGCTCCGTCTCAGAATGTACCCCGTGTCGAAATCATGCTTCGCCTCTGAGTATTTGCCTTCCCCGTCGGAATTATGCTTCGCCTGGGAATCAACCTCTGCATCGAAATTATTCTTCGGTCAGAATGTCTGCCGCTCTTCGGAATGATGCTCCGACCCCTCTGGAATGATGCTCCGCTCTTCGTAATGATGCTCCGATCCCCTTGAATCATGCTCCGCTTTTCGGAATGATGCTACGATCCCTGGAATCATGCTCCGCTCATCGGAATGATGCTCCGATCCCTGGAATCATGCTCCGCTCATCGGAATGATGCTTCGATCCCTGGAATCATGCTCTGCTCTTCGGAATGATGCTCCGATCCTTGGAATCATTCCTCTACTCTTCGGAATTATGCTTCGACTCTTCGGAATGATGCTCCGACCTTGGAATTATGCTCCGCAAATCGGAATGATGCTCCGATCCCTGGGAATCATGCTCCCCGAGGGATACTCCGACCCTGGAATTATGCTCCGCGAATCAGAATGATGCTCCGATTCTCGGGAATCATGCTCCCCGGGATGATGCTCCGCCCCTGGAATGATGTTCCACCTCGAAGTCCAACTTCAAGCTCCATCAATTTTGTGCACACAACTCATGCATGCGGTGTGCATTCATTGATGGGGACACTTTGTTGGGGTCAAAATTTGCACCCCTAGTTGACCAAGTCAAAGTTAAGGTCAACCCCAAGCCCAGATCAAGTGGGCTCATGCCCGAGTCGAGCCTGAACATGAAGCGGCCGGCCTCCCCTATGCTGAAATAAAAAATCATGTAATAAATAATTTTGATGTAATTTTTTATACATGAATGGGCATAAAGCCAATTTTTTGTAAAGCCCATGGCTTATGTGCAAAAAGAAATGGCACATGAGCCATGTGATGGGTAAAATGCCATTTTGTAAAGCCCAAGGGGCTACATGTAAATATGTAAGCCTATATATAGCAAAGATAAAGAAAATATCTCACAACTTTTTTCTCTCTCCAAAAAAATCCAGATCTGTGATCTTCTCCTTCCTCAAGGTTCTAAAACCTTCTTCTTCCTTTTGAATTAAATCAAGAGTTTTACTCTTCCTTTTCAAAAACTAAATAGTTTTTCACCACAAAACCCACAAAGGGGAACTTGGATCTGCCATTAGATCTTAAAAAGGGGAGATCTTTAAATCTCACCCCCATTTTTTCAAGATCCAGCCAAAAGAGGAGGAAGAAGGAGACCCATCTCTTAAAAATCCCACTTTGGGAAGATCCAGAGCTCAAGGGAGAAACCCGTTTCAGCATCTCCAAAACATCTTAGGAGTTTAACTCCCCTCTAATTTCTCTTCCGGGAGTTTAAATCCCATTTCTGGGGCTAAAAGCCCCTTTTCCTCGTCGGCGCCCAAGCGCCCGAGTGCCTAGCGCCCCAAGCGCTCAAGCGCCCAGTGCCCACGTGCCGGGCACGTGGTGCGCTAGCGCTCGAGCGCCTAGCGTCCACGTGTCAGACACGTGGTGCGCACAGCGCTCGAGCGCACAGCGCTCAAGCGCACATCGCTCACGTGTCGGACACGTGGTGCGCTAGCGCTTGAGCGCACAACGCCTAAGCGCCCAGTGCTCAAGCGCACAGTGCCTACGTGTCGGACACGTGGTGCGCTAGCGTTTGAGCGCACAGCGCCTAAGTGCACAGCGCTCAAGTGCCCAGCGCCCATGTGTCGGATACGTGGTGTGCTAGCGCTCAAGCGCACAGCGCTCAAGCGTACAGCGCTAGCGTGCTAGGCACATGAGGCGCTGGCCCCACGCGTCCTTTGGGCGCTTTTCCCCTTTATATATATGTATATATATATAGATACTCACACACTCCACAACACCATCCCTCTAAAAAATTTGGGCCGGGGCGCTGCCCCGCACCCCGCAAGGGGGCTGCTAGCCCCCTTGACCCCCAGCCCGCTATCCGGGTAGCGGGACCCCCGTAAAAACTCTGCGGGGCCCCCGATATATCCAAAACCCCTCCAAAACACAACACTGCACATTGAGTTCGCATGACCGGTTTAACCCGTTAATCGGAGGTTCCCTCGCCCCAAAGGCGAGGGGTAATTAACGGCAGCTTAGTCCGCGGCTGCCGGAGATTCGGATCCGCACAATCAATAAACCCCCGCCTACCCTAGGCAGGGGGAATCTGTAATGCGCCTGACAAGCGCGCGCGTATTCCCATCTTAATGGGGTGACGAAAAACACCATACAATTACCAGTGTTGCCTTGGTCTACAGTCTCGTCTTCTATGGCTGCTAATGTGAAAGCCTGTCGTCGGGTATATTCCTCCTAGCAGGAGGTACATTCCCTTATCCTTGGGGCATGTTCCTCTGCCCTTGAGGCATGTTCCTCAGTGCCTGATGGAATTGGCGATTAGGCTGTGCAGAAAGTCCACGTAGAGGTGGAGCTGGAAAAGCAAGACGAGGTGCAAGAGCCTGGATAGATGGCCGCTGCGGATAAGTGTTGTGAGTTGGAACTGGGTTGCGTCTATAAGGACATGTTCCAATTTCAAGATTGGATGTGCCACAAACTAAGCACATGCCTTTTGCGTGCCTACAGTCCTTCCACAGGTGTTCATCCCTCTTGCAGTAGAAGCAAAAATCTGGACTTGGTCGGTTATTTGTTTATTCCAGTCTCCTGGGTTCAACAGTTGGCCTTGAAAAGGCTCCTCCTGTCATCTGAGTGGCAGGACGCTTCACACCGGCAGATTGAGGTCTGCCCTTCATCTTCACCACAGCCTCATATCGACGGGCAGCTTTCAAAGTCAGGTCGTGGGTTGGGAAATCCCCTGTAGCTAAGGCATCTTAAATCTACGGATCTAACCCTTGCTGAAATTGTCGGGACCTGATCTCAGCAGTTGGTATTAAGTGTGCCGCGAACCTACTGAGCATGGTAAACTCAGCATCATACTCATCCACTGATTGATCCACATCAAACCCTGTTGTAGATGGATAAATTGCTGCTCCATGTCAAATCGGGTAGTCTCTGGGAAGTACTTCACGTCGAACATGTCACGAAAGGTTTTCCATTCGATTGGCTGTTCAAGACGGCTTTCTTCCACCTTCCACCAAACTCGGGCGTTGTCGGTGAGTTGCAGCTTCGCAAGTCGTATCCAAGCGATCTCTGGCACTTGTGCTGCCGCCAGATCATCCTCAATATTTTGAGCCCATTCTTCAGCTTTCAGGGGGCTCTCTTTTCCCGAAAATTGTTTTGGGCGCAATGCCCAGAATTGCTTTACTCCGGGCGCTTCCGCTTCTGGACGGTTCATCAGAATAGCAGTCTGCTGCTTCTGTCCTTCCAGAAGGATGCAGATTGCCTCAAGCAGTACTGTTTGCTCATTGATCGGAGCAGCAACGGTAGGCGTAAGCGATAGAGGTGGTGGTGTGTTGTTGAAATTGGTGCTAGTGTTGTTTGGAGAATCCATAACCTTGAAAGAAAAAATAAGGTTAGGACGGATTCAAAGCATATGAAATTGTAAGATTCAAAGAATATGAATTGTAAAGAATTTTTTTAGTTGCCAATTCTTGTGTTATATTTCTTAGGACTTCAAGCAGAATTGACCCGCATGTCCATGCAGAACTGACCTGCATGGTAGGGTTCCATGCAGCACTGACCTGCATGGGCCGCCAACAAAACCTGTCACGCCCCGCTTCGGGGTGTATGGGAGGGGACGCGGTGATGCCCTCTATATATTTACTTCGAAGTAAACACACTAAGCGTATTTAAGCAATATAAAGTAAAATGTACACAAGAGATATGAATGTAATGAACAACAACTTTTATTTATTAACATTTCTTTACAAATACAACTAGAATGTAAATACATGTCTGGAACGCAATGCCTAAACAATAGCATAACTAAAATGAAAATATGTATAAGTAAAGTCAATGCTCAGGATCTTCTGTCGACTACTCCAAGTGCTTTTGGCTGGTTTCGAGCTCCTCAAGTCGGGTCCTCCTGAAAACATTCCAAAGAAAGAAGAAAATGAATGTCGTCAGCGAACAATCGCTCGGTAAGTCCCAAAGAAAGGGAGAAGTAGAATAGACAGAAAGAGAGTATAACTAGTAATATTTGATTATAATGTTAACGCTGTTGTTTGTAGGTTGGTACAGAATATGCCAGTGTATACGAGTGGGGCCCAACTTACACCGTAGACTTTGGTAACCCGTAATACAAGGCTCCATCGAAAATATCACGGAACAACGACATGGATGTAATTACGTCTTTAGTGACCACCTCGTGCCACCTTTAACATGTTCTGTACCGATCTACCCCTTTATAAACCCCATAATGTCTTATTATATTGATTGTATTGATTGTACTGATGGTATTGTATTGTCTTGTAGTAAATGGAAGGGTTGCCGAAACCATGATATCAGTAAATGGAATAAATATAAATGGATAGTCATGTAATCAGGGTATATCTATGGTTCGATTAAGTCATGTTGATATGGATTGTATTCTGGTATTCATGGATTCATATTGTATTGCAGTTATACTTGAATTAGATTCAATATAGATTATATTCAGATTTGATCATGACTCAAACTGAGTCAGACTTTTAAACAGAATTGAAGTCCTGATTGTTTTGGAGTTATCGGTAACCGCTGCACATGGACGACAGGATTTGTGTCTTTTTCGAAGAAAATTACCATATGATAACACCGTTGTTAGATTGTCTAGCTTAGATATGCAAGCACCCACATTCTCTGGCTCCACGAGGATCAAGAGAACTGGTCCCGCTTAAACCTATATTTATTAGGGTCCTTATTGTAATTTAGTATAACTTGAGGGGTTTTTATGTAAAGATAGTTTTGATACATTTTCAAAATACACCTCAAGTATTTAATTATCGTTTTTAGGGTTTTCATAGATATATATTTTATAAAAGTTAAATCTTCTATTAAGTAGAACCTAGTTTTCATTGTATATGGTATTTTAATGAAATATTGGAATTGTATTGTATTGAAATGATACTTTCATATAATTGTGATTCCTTTGATTTAGAAAACATGGAATATTTGTATAATATATTTAAAATATATCTTTTGATAATATTCATATATATATTTAATAAAAATAATTTTATTTATTTTGTAGAAATCTCATCTTCTTAAAAATAGCATTAAAAATTCCATCGAGATCGAATACTCCTTGCGGAGGTCTGCATCTCGCTCTACTAGGCCCGAGGACGTGCGATAACCCGCACCATCCCAATCGGGGTTCTCCAAAATGGGTTGTAGAGGCGTATTTGCAAGGAATTTAATTAATACTCTTTTTAAAGAAAACGGTTTTGTAAGTTTAATGTATTTATTCGTAAAAGCGTATTTTACCATAATCTAGAATTTCAAAGTTCATCATGCTATATCCAATATGTGTGTTGTGATGAGGTAGGCTATTACCTCGTGAGTTTTCTAAAGGTAATATGGTAAAAAATGGATAATAATATCGTTTGTAAACATGGTGGTATTTTACTGTAAAAATGAAATAGAAATTGCAACATGAATTATTTTGAGATGAAACTTGTTCTAATATATTTATTTATGTTTGTTAAATATTATATGAGAGTATGGTGATTTATAGTTTAAGAAAAATAGAATTTTTAAAGAAAAACGAATCGGAAGTCGGAATAACTCTGCTTCCGTCGGGTTTTGAAAAATGAAAGTTTTAGAATAGTAGAAGAGGAGGGGAGAGTAGACTTACTGGTTACAAAGATAGAGGGGAGGTAGGGTAACACTATGGAACCGTCGGGGTGTCGTTTCATCGCCGGAATCTTCTCGAATCTTCGTCGGAACTTCGCTCTTTGCTAACTCCACCTGCACAACTTGAGACTTGGAAATTTTATAGAGTTTTTGTGAGGAAATTCTGAGTGAGGAGGGGTGATATGTGGTGTGGTATTTATAGGGAAAATTAGGGTTTTGGGGTAATGAAAAATGAATTAAAAATGCATTAAAATTTTGGTTTAATGCCCTTTTTTAATTCACTGTTTATTTTTAATAAAAACAAACAGTATAGGGGTTAAAGGGAGAGGCCAAGGGGTGTGGAGTTGAAGTTTGGGGACTAACCCCTACGGAGGCGCCAGCATCGCCAGGCTAGGGAGTAATCTAGCCGGTCAAGCTGGTGTGGTTGAGGCTGGGATTCTCGCCACGTTTCTCTGTCGCCTCATATACCCTTGTGCACGTGTTTGTTTATTCTGTCTCTTCATTTTACGTGTAGTGCACATGTAAACCCTTGGGCTTCTAAAAGTTTAAAAGAAAATACAATAAAAATAATATGTTGCTGGGGGGTTTCGATTATAGGGGCTACGTCACAGTAGTGCATGGCTTTACCAATGAGCTACAAGTGCTTTCTTGCTGTTCAAAAGCAAATTAAATTTATAACTTGTGCTCAGGCTTAGGAATTCCATTCTGTATTTTGGAAAAATTTTGTATAGAAAGTTTAGGGTTGTTGCACTTGTCCTTTGGAAGTCTATGAGCGGTCTAGTGATTTGACCTAGGTGACCCTAACTTTAAGGATTGTTTTTGCACGTTTGTGATTTGTTGAGTCGAGTCCCTCTTTCCAAGCAAAACAATTTCAAAATTCCAAACAAAAGGCCTTAAAAAATTTACCATTTCATCCACTTTTCTTTTCATTCTCTTAAGATGGGTAACTCGAACTGACCAATTCTTGGCGAGCTTTACTACATATGACCAGATATTTCTTTATATCGTTATTGCTGTTGGAGATAGTGCCCTCAGAGTCAATTATTGGATCACAGGCACGTGATTGCAATGATTGAGGGGAGGACCTGTCCCAGTAGGACAGTCTTACTTAAGATTATAGTATGCTATCTGGTTTATCTTTATCATCGTGTACTGCTTTAGGTGACCTTACGAGTCGCTATTGCACGTTGATAGAGCCCCTAGGATTCTTGCTTGACTACCAGCAGTATGAGGGCGATCATATAAGTGAGAGCTGGAGTCCATAAGCACATCCTTAAAAGGTCCCTAGTCGTGGGAGTTTCGAGACAGGGCATCGATTCTCCAGAGTAGACTAGTGTGTACAGTCGAGACCCCGACGAGGGGCGGTGGCCGGTCTCACAAGCCACTGGTGTCAGTTGGTTCACCTAAGATGTATACAGGTGCTCATTGGGTTATGAATACACCGGACAGGACTCGCCGGGAACCTGCTAGTTGGGATTATACCAGACGTCAGATAGCAGTTCCCTGGTGACATGTGTACAGGTTAGTTCATCGACCTGAGATCGTCATTTGTCTCGTGTGAGTTCCCACTGTGCTTTGATTACTACCCTACCACGGCTCAAAGGAGTCGTGCAAACAGGTTTTAGTTGGGTACAGTCCCGAGCCACATGGAGGCAGTGAGCGGATCTGTAGGGGTTCGTCTCTCCCGGTATTAGGGGTGAGGTCGCGCTGTGTCGAGGAGAGCAAGAACATGAAAAGTCCTTGGCCAAGGCAGGAGATTTGCTGGTAGGTATTCCAGTAGTATCTCAGGGTGTTCTGGGCTGCACTCCGACACGACTTGTACCGCTTTTGGGGGTCTGACTTTTACCAACCCCCTAGTCCCGCCATGCGATGCTCATAGACGAACAGACCGGACTGTACGGATATTGTCACTGACAGGCTCAGTAGGGTGTCAGGATGAGTTCGCTCATCGACGTCCCTTTTGGTCAATACCTGGTGGCCCGTCACGTATTGGCTTATATCTCTGACGTGCTAGTGGTTAAATCCACAGCCAAGGTATTGACGAGTCTTTAGAGTCCACCACACTCAGTTACTTAGGTTTCGGGCGAAACACTGTAGAGGCCGTATGGAGATATGGCAGGGTTTGATCAGATACGTGCGGTATTGCACGGATCGTGATCAGACGGTTTTTACTAGCCGGCTTTGGCTTAAGCCGGATCCTAGTATTAGATAGTGTAGTTTTGTCTTTTTGCATTTGTGTTCAGTGGGAATACAAATGCGGGCATGTATTTGCAGTAGCGGGGTTTTCCTGTAATTTATTACGGGATCAGTTTTCTGAAGTTGCCAGTTTGCATTCCGTTCCGGCCGGTTTTCTTTTATTCCTTCACGGCTGGACTTTCTGTTGGAGGGGGTTAATTGCAAGTTTGCAATTAACTTATTTGTGGAGGGGTCTTTTGTAATTTGGTGGCTTCATGATTTGACTAGAATCATGAGAACCTTTTTCTTTCTTATCTAATCCATTATGGGAAAAGAATGGATTAGATTTTGATGGGTTGAGATTTGAAATGTGGTGACTATTTTTTCTTGCATTATCTTCACACATTTCTCTCTTGCTAAATGATTCCATTTTTCTCCACCTTTCTAGAGAGGGGCCGGCCACACCCATGTGAGAAGGAGAGAGAGGTTTAATTTTTGTGGGAAAATTCCTTCATGTAATTTCGTGGGTCCCCCCCCCCCCCCCCATTTGTGAGTGTGCTGTGTGAGGTGGGAATTTCTTTTTAGGCATGGTTTTAATTTATGCACTTAACCCACAAATTTCGAGTGAGCACAAATTTGTTTATGGCCGAGCTCATTTCATTGCATGCTCCATTTTTCCATCAAGCATCCATGAAAATTCTTGTGCACAAATTCCTCCATAAATGGCAACCTCATAAACCCCAAAGAGACATGGCTACTACACTATTCTACAGCATCCCTTGGACGTGTCGGCTAGCCAACTTCGCGCCCGAGTTTCCTCGGTCAAGAGGTGGGAGCCCGTAAAAGACTTTGGTGATGTGGTGCCCTTTACGACGAGGAGGAGATGGACGGAGTTTCCGCAGGAGATCGGAGTGGAGACGAAGACCGAAGGACACAGATCGCTTGGTATACTTCTTTACCCGTATTTTACTTTGCTAGTTGCTAGGTTAATGGCCCGATCCGGGTGAAAAGTGCGCGGTGGTACCAGTTCAATAGTTTTTGAAAGTTTTTGTTTCCGCATTTCCGGCATCGGTTCGACGGCCGGGGCGCCGCCGCGGGCTTACATTGGTATCAGAGCCACGCCATTAACCATGCCTAGCTTGCTCTAGTATGTTTAGAACTCGATCGAACAAAATCCCCAAAAACCGTATTTTCAATGCATTGTGTTTTCTGTCGAAATTTTTTCTGCTCGAAATTTTTTCAGGTTGTTGCAGAATACTGTGCATGAAAAAATAAGAATTCTGGTAAAATTTTGTCTCGAGATCCGACTATACCGCCGCGGAACCGCGGCCAAACCCATGCTTGGGCCGCGGCTCCGCCGCGCTTTTAACTGTTCATCGTGGCAAATTTTTCCAGAAGGCTTCTGATTAGGAAATAGGGATTTTGGGATATTTTCTTTGGGCCCAGATTTTCTGTAAGTGCTACAGTACTGCTTGGGGCCCACTTCGATATATTTGTTCGATCGGATATTTTAAACATGCTAGTTCACAGTATTTACATTATATCTGCGACCGTGAATGTCACTCGATCGGTAAATCCAGTCTAACTTCTATAGCCCGGTTAGACGGATTTGCGAACGTGACATTCACGTTGATGTTCTGTGTTGTGCTGTGATGTTGCGGATCGGTCGGTGGGGATAGCCTGGATGCAATGTTAGTACAGTTCTGTTTTATATGTACATTTGATATTGCGGGGCGAGCGTCCGACATGTGGACTGTCGTCACTGCCTGTTTGTATTATTCTTTTGGGGCACGACCAGGTTGCGGTCGATGTACCCGGTGTATGCATATTTTACTTTCTGTACTAGGATTACCCCGCAGAGGGGTGCACGGATAGCCGGGTTCTAGAAGGCAACTGGCCCGCATCTCATGGCGTTGAGACGGAGGGGGCTTCACTCTAGAATTGGCGGGCTATTCGCCGCACTCGTAGGGGGTACAGGTTGACCCAGGAGGGGTGCCCAAGTTACCGGATTCCGTGAAGTGCTGGGTGGTCCATTCACGTTGCTGAAGGGGGCTGCCTCGCTTCAGGTTTTGGAGGGTAACTTGCCGCGCCCGTAGGGGTCTAGGATTTCATTGCACAGGCTATCTAGAAGACCAGAGTAACGTCGGGTTTCAGCAGCGGCTCTGTGAAACCCAGGGATCCCAGATATCTGTATTGATCTGTGTTGCTATAGATTTATGTGTTGTTGCATTTAATCACGCCTTGAGCGAAAATTATATATTACATATACTAGTAGATGTTGTATATGTTTTTCATCCGTGCTAGTCCAGTCCCCGCTCTGTCGTTAGTTAGCTAACCTAACGGGTGATGACGGGACCCAGTGGCAAATGCGGATGGCATATACGTACATCAGTATATTTTCGTTCTTTGTGGTGTGATCAATTGATGGGACTGCGTTGATTCTGAAAGGTTCCTAGGCACCCTAATGAGGTTATACAAGGCATCGAACATGCCATTTTCAAATTTTAACGGTGCCTACAAACCCTAACAAGATCGTTTGCTAGATATTTAGGCGAAAAAGCTAACAAGTTAACACTTAACTAATGAGAATACGGAAATACAACCTTTGTAGATCCGGTGCTCCATCTCCACGGCTCCGCAACGAAGTCGTCTCCGCTGTCCAAATCAAAATCCGGGCTCTAGTGTCGCTTCGTCGGAGAAATGGCGAGCTATGTCGTCGATGTCCATGCCGAAGATGATCTACGTCGAGGCATCGCTAAATCAAGCTCCGACTTCATCAAGTCAAGAAACTTGTGAAGTAAACACACTCTACTACTTGGCAAGAGGTAGAGGATGAAGAAATAGGAAGTGGGTAGACTTTAGTTTTGGATTTCTCACTTGTTTCCATCAATCACCATTGATGGAGCTTAGGTTTTCTTCTTGAGTTCAAGGAAGAAGAAGGAGAAATGATATGATAAGTCTTGAATTAAAAATAGAAAATAAAACAATACTTATCATACTTTTAACTCTAGTTAAGTGTAGAGAATTAACTTAGGTTAGTTAAAATGGTTAGGGTTAAGTATAGGATAAGAAAGAAGACTTAGTCAAAATTTCAAGAAACTTCAACTAAATCCAAAATATGCCACCATTTATCTTTCTTTTTCCTTTTTCCAAAAAAGAATAAATAAGAAAGATAAATGAATAAAAAAAAAACAAAACCCTAACCCATTCATTACCATGGTTCATTCTTTACACTTAACCAAGTTTGGCATGCATCATCAAACATGATACAAGCAAGTGCACAAAATCATATCGCATATGAAATGTGCACACCCGAGTGAGAAAATCCATTTTAAAGTGAACCGATACTAGTTAATGCAAAGTAATATATCAAATATACAATTATGCATTAAATCATTAAATCAACACTTGATTTAACGATCCGGTCATGTCGCACATAACCGACTGGTATCATCAGTAACAACTTATCGAATCAACACTTGATCCGATAACCCGGCTATAACGCATATAACCGATCAATGTCACATCGCGAGAATCGAATACAGTATCACATACCGTATTATTCTCGGTCCCGCACATATCTCATATGCGCTCCTATTTCGTTTCGCTTGAGCCAGGAAACCTCTGTGTAGGACTCTAAAGACTCGTCAGTACGCCGGTAGCAGATAATGATCATATCAAACACCCACAAGCCGCAAGCGGTCTGCTAAACGTAACGGCCACCCGGGTATTGAGCGATCTGAAGATCGACGAGCAAGCCCGCTCACACTCCAGTGAATCCGACCAGTAACACTACCGTACAATCCGGTCTGATCGTCTGATATGTCGCATATCTTGCCTAGGGGTGGTAAACGTCAGACCCCAATAGCTCGATAAGTCGTGTCGATATGAGGTCTATAACACTTCGAGAAACTACTGGTAACACTTACCAGTAAATCTCAGCAACCCTGGCCAGGGATTTCCTGTTATAGCCAATCGAACACAGCGCAACATCAACCCCTATACCGGGAGAGACGAATCCCCTCCTATCGCTAATTGCCTCCATGTGACTCGGGACTGTACCCAAAAACCACCGTTTTGCACGCCCTCTTGGACGTGGTAAGATGGAAATCAAAGCACAGTGGGAACCACACAAGACTCTATGACGATCTCGGGTCAACAGACTACTCTGTACCAGTGTCACCAGAGAACTGCCATCTGACGTGAGGTATAATACCATCTGGGAGTTCTCGGCGAGTCCGTCCAGTGTACCCAGTCTCTACTGAGCACCCGTATATCATCTCCGATGTCAAACACCAATGGATATGGGATCATCCATCACCCATCTGTATGGGTCGAGAGGGTACACGCTAGTCTACTCTGGTATATCGATGCCCCGTCTCGATACACCCACGACTAGGGACTTTGAAGGATGTACTTATGGACTACCATGTCCCCACTAGTATGATCTGCATCATAGTCCAGGTAGTCAAGTACACATCCTAAGGGCTTTACCAACATGTAACAGAGAGACAATCAGTGTACACGTTAAGGTAAAGAGTAACCAGATAGCATACTATCATGTTGAGCAAGAAAGTCCTCCCTATATATGTCCCAGCATCCACTACAATATACATCCTATGTACAGTAATGGCCTCTAGGGCATACATATAACTAACAATCTCCCACTTGCACTAGGGCCATCTGTAGCAGTGGTTGTAGTATCTCATACTCAACCATCCCATAATAGTCTCTCTCTGGGAATAGGCCTTCGTGAGTGGATCCGCTGCGTTATCCTCTAAGTCTGCTCTCCTTGCCTCGATCATCTTGGAGATCAACCATCTCCATGATCAGGTGATACTGCCTTAGAATAAGTCTGGATCACTGATGGGACCGGCGTTCCTCGGCATAAGCCACAACTCCATTGTCTCACAATGGTAGGAACGTAGTTCATCTCATAAACCAATATACATCCAAACAACCTCTTTGGTAGCATCTTAAGTAGCGATGTATCTTGCCTTTATCGTCTAGTATGCCACGGTATCTAGCTTGGAACTCTTCCAACATACCGTCCCTTTACTGAGGGTAAAGACAATGCCTGCGACTGACATTCAGTCGTCTTTATCACCCAGTGATTCTCCCCAGGATCGATTGATACCATCTCACTACAACTAGTGAGAATCCTAACATCCATTTAGATCTATCTCATAGATCCAAAATCCAGGATTTAGTTGGTATCACTTTGATCCTATGTGGAGAATCATTGTGATAAGCGGAGATTGATCGAGCGTAGCATAGGAAACTCCTTCCCTATCATGAGTATGTCATCCACGTACTCTACGAGGATCACCACCATACTCCCTACTACCTTTTTGTATATACAAGGTTCATCTACCATTTTGATGATGTCAAACTCTTTGGCTAACTCATCAAAACAGTTGTTCCAACTCCGCGATGCCTGCTTTATCCTATAAAGCATCTTGCACACGTTTCCGCTGCTCCCACTGTCTACGAAGCCCTCTGGCTGTGTACTTATAGACACTCTCTTCCAAAACATCATTTTAGAAGAGCTGTCATGACACCCAACCACCAGATATCGTAGTCATGGTATGTAGCCGTGGCAAGTAGGATCTGGATGGACTTAAGCATAGCTACTTGAAGAGGTTTCACCACTATCCACGCCTGGTTGATGATGAAAACCTTTAACAAGTCTAGCTTTGAAAGTCTCAACCTTTCCATGTACATCAAGTAATCTTCTCAAGATATACTTGCTCCTGATGGGGATTTAACCCTTCAGATATAGCAACTAAAGTCCATACTTTGTTGGTGTATAAGGATTCCATCTCAGATCGCTAAACATCCAGCCATTCTTACAGAGTCCCTACTCTTGATGGCCAGCTCGAAACTAGTTGGGTCATCATCTCATGATGCAATCCTCGCTCCCACTGTCATAGAGAAACCAGAAGTATCTCTCAGGTGGGTGAGGAACCCTACTAGATCGGCGGAGAGGCTGAGGTTCGTTGGTTTCTACTGAATCCTTTGGTTCTACCAAATCAGCTGCTGTCATTTGTATAGCTGGAACCTTTCCAGTTGTACTTAACAGACCTTGCCTCGAGCTTGTCCGGATTTTGCTTTTAGACATAGGCCAGACAACCCCAAATCTTAACTAACTTAAGATATGGGCTCTTCCCCTTCCATATCGCATATGAAGTGGTAGGCACTGATTTGATTCGAACCCTATTCAATAGGTATGCAACTTCTCAAGTGCATAACCCCCTAAGGAAAAAGGTAACTCAGTATTACTCATCATAGAGCACACCATATCAAATAGGGTGTATCTGCTCCGCCCCGATATACCATCGTGCTATGGTGTATACGGAGGAGTAATGCTGAGAGAGAATCTCATTCTCCTTTAGAATAGTCCAGGAATTCCATGCACAAGTATTCTCCTCCTTGATCTCATCATAGGACATAATACTTATACCCGTATTTTGGTTCTCTACTTCTAACTTATATTCTGTGAATATCTCAAAAGGTTCGGACTTGTGTTTCAACAAGAACATATGTCTGAATCTAAAGAGATCATCAGAGAACGTAATGAAGTATAAAGAACCAATCCTGGTATGTGTAGACATGAGACCTACATACATCAACATGTATCATCCCAAGAGTTCACTAACTCTTTCTCTGTTTCCAATAAACAGAGCTATGGTCATCTTATCTTTGTGACATGACTGGCGAGTTTCACAAGATGTAAATTCAAACAGATTTAAAATATGCATCTAAATGTAACTCCAGCTAGTCAGGTCGCATTGATATGACCTAGTCTACAATACCTCAAGAAGGAATGGTTCAATTCTGAACTCTTCCTCTTGTGTGTGTTCTATATACCAAGAACTGTAGTTTGATTTAGAACATTAATGCTTTTAGATAACGTGCCTGAACCGATCAACTTTTGATATAGGAAATGTTCAAAACATTATCCAACAATACAAAATATTATCGTTTCTTTACTAATAAAGAGACAGATATGATTTTGTATATCAGGTTCGGTATCTAATAACATACGTTCAGAATCAATGTATTACAATACAGGGTGACAGTGACCAACAGACTTGGCTGCAACACTTGCCCCGTTTTCTGCCTCATGAAACTTATCACCCGTTCTCAGTTTTTCTACCCTTTTGTAGCCCTATGTAACATCTTACATATCTGGGATCCTGATCCGGTATCATATACCAGGATGCGGAGGATACAGAGAAACAGTTCTGTATAATGAACACACCCGAAGATGATGCATCAGCATGCACTCTCTTCGTTTGGGCGGCACGGGAAATCTGGTATTCCCCAATTTCCTGCTCTGTCTTATAACAATTATAAGTTGGAGCGGGACCAACGTTCCCCAGCTCTATATAACAAGCGGGTTCGGTCAATAATCCGTATTATTATCTTGATTAAGGCGTGACATGGTCGCTACCAGGAGAGAGAGAGAAGAAAACACTCAGCGTGCGCTCTTGCAAGAATAGATTGGTTATTATTTTATCTAATCAGGATGGCTCCCACTGCTTTTTATCAAATCTTCCTTCAAACCCTAAAAGGAAAGACTAGCCGGGATTAATTACACACTACAAGTTCACCAATCTTTCAGCCAGGCCAGTGTCGGTACTTTGAGGGAGGTCCCCCGTGCTTTGGCACGAACCTAATTAATGTAAACCTCGTTTTCCCAGAGGCGTAACCTCGTTAACACCTTTCTAGACACCTACTTGATCGGCTAATTGTAATGTATAAAACTCTCCCAGGAGTAACTCTTACTCGCAGCGGGTATCGGGATCCAACTATCTCATAGAAGGTATGCAATCTCATTGCAAATTTCAACACTTGAAATTCCCGATAATGTTTTACCCCTAGCGTCCTATGACCTTGACGGAGGCCAAACAACCCATAGTCCGCTAGTCAAGTTCAACCCGTCATTTCCTGATTGAATTAAACCCACCCGCACGACCCTTGACGGAGGCCAAACAACGCCGTACGAATACCCTAATCCAATAGCATCATATGCTAGCAGATAAGCACTAGTTAGCTACCGTACACTACGCCTTGACGGAGGCCAAACAACCGCAGCACGAATACTAACTAGTACATATCTGAAATGACGGAGGGCTACGACAGGTTTTTCTGAAAACCTATTGCGTAATGAACTTGATATCGTTGTAGGATCGAATGATTTTAAAATGGAGCGCTTTTGAGGCTTTTCTAGTTTTGCTAAAGGAGTCACTCCCGGTGAAGGGATCGTCGGTCCTTTCCTCGTCGAATGAGGTGCGGGATATATCATATATATCACTGTGCAAAGTAAAAACACTTAAAAGCAATCAAAAGACAAACCGAGGGTGTAGCATCTGCCAGTTATTGCTAAAGGAGTCACTCCCGGTGAAGGGATCTCGGTCCTTTCCTTATCGAATAAGGTGCAGGATATATCACATATACCGCTGTGCAAAGCAAGAACTGTAGCTACCTGTTTTATTTTGAAATTCGATTCTACAACATCTTGGGTTTCTTTTATTTCATTAATCTCATTAATGAATTCCCATCATTTAAGTACCTAAACATCACAGATAAATACGACGCACACTTATGCCATCTGCATTCGCCTCGATGTCCCCTCGTGCACCGTTAGGTTAGGTAACTAACGACAGAGCAGGGCAGGGCTAGTGCGGGTGCAAAACATAAGTAACGTCTATATAATATATCATATATACTATATACTATATCTATCATAGAACATCACATGATCACATCACAGATATCGCAACAGAAGAATCATATGAAATATTGGATATACTAGGACGTCCGTGTTTTCAATACGAGCCAGTATAAAACACGGATTCCACGGTCGTGATGAATAGCCAAACCCACACCCCTAGACCCCTACGAGAGCGGCAAGCAACCCTACCAATTCAAGAGTTAGGAGACCCGGACTCGACTTCTCGAGTTGGTCTCCCACTGGACTCCACAACCCGGTTACTTGTGCCCTCCTCCTTGGGTTTATCCTAATGCGGAAAAGTAAATAATATACAAAAGGTGACTACTTCCGCAACCTGGAAGCGCCCCAATAAAAGAATATTACATACAAGTTTTTACATGAATGAAAATGAAAAACACTCATCTCACATAAAAACCCCCGGCTATTCGAACACGACGATCCAATATAACATATCCAGCAACACATAACATCACATGTCATCAACGTAAATAAATATGCGCATCCCAATTGTCGTTGACATATAGCAACGAAACCGGCGATATCACATATTACACTTACGGTCACAGAAAAGAAAGTGTAATACTACAACAGTTGGAATCCGCAACCACCTCAGACATCGCATGCCTGACCAAATGAATTACTTAGACATCACATGCCTAACAATTATAAACCCCGCATTTTAGTCTCAAAATCGAAAACACTTTTCAATATCAAGTCGGGCAATTCAACAAGATTCCCGACATCCTGATCGAATGCTCGTCGCAAACTTCAGTAGGCGGCCGCACCCCCGATACCGTCGACGAAGTGCACCAAGGCGGAACACCGCTGCCGCGAGCATCCGAACGGATGCTTTCGGCGACGGGGTTCTCCTACAGTCACTTGGTCGGGGCTATGGAGTGAGGCCGTCTATTAAGTTTACCCGGCGAGTATCCGCGTACGCTACATGATTGCGACGGACTTTTGATCACATCAAAATTCCGTGGCAACCGATCAAGTGAGACTAAAGTGCTATGTTTATAAAATTCATTCAGTTATCACATAACTATTGTGAATTCCAATTATTGTATCCCATTCCAGATAAACAGAGAATGTTAAACTTTTCGATCGAACAGTCAAACACCCAAGTTTTCCCGATACAGCTCAACACATGAAATAAGTCTAACAACATTCAGTTCGTGCCTCAGTACCAACGGTCCAGCCGTAGAAGGGTCAAGCCAACGCCTCACATGTGGCACGCCGTACTGCCCCAAACCCGAAGGTTCAAAGGGCAGTTCAAGACGGTCACATAATTGAGTTAAGGTTTGTTGTCTTCTAGAGGGTCCATCGCATTACTTGCACTACTTAGAACGTCGTTAAACTACGGAAAAGTCCAACACTTGGAAATTTCCCGATAGGGGAAAAATTGGGTATTTATATCCGGTCGAACATTTTAACATATTCTAAAATTTATCCGGAAAGCCACACAGACAAAATTTGATATTCCGATCGAAACTCCGAATCCCCAAAACAACTGCAGAAAATTCAACTCTTGAAAAAATATTAAAAATACCCATAAAAACCAGCACTGTTAAATAGGAGTTACTGTCCAAACATTACGTCACAACACGACAAAACGGCCGCGCTTCCGCCGCACGAGCCATGCTCGTGCCGCGGAAACGCGGTGGTAAAGTTGAATTAGGTCCACGAAATTTACAGTAATTCCTAGAAAACCCTGCTTGATTTTCTGGATATTTTTAATCTTGAAAAATCCACAATTTTAAAATCTGGACAGAGAGCAAGTTTGATTCGGGGTTACGGGTTCGTTCGGACTTCAAATTCCGTCGGGACTTCGCCTAAGGCTCTAGCTAGGCTCTGATACCAGTGAAAGGTTCCTAGGCACCCTAATGAGGTTATACAAGGCATCGAACATGCCATTTTCAAATTTTAACGGTGCCTACAAACCCTAACAAGATCGTTTGCTAGATATTTAGGCGAAAAAGCTAACAAGTTAACACTTAACTAATGAGAATACGGAAATACAACCTTTGTAGATCCGGTGCTCCACCTCCACGGCTCCGCAACGAAGTCGTCTCCGCTGTCCAAATCAAAATCCGGGCTCTAGTGTCGCTTCGTCGGAGAAATGGCGAGCTATGTCGTCGATGTCCATGCCGAAGATGATCTACGTCGAGGCATCGCTAAATCAAGCTCCGACTTCATCAAGTCAAGAAACTTGTGAAGTAAACACACTCTACTACTTGGCAAGAGGTAGAGGATGAAGAAATAGGAAGTGGGTAGACTTTAGTTTTGGATTTCTCACTTGTTTCCATCAATCACCATTGATGGAGCTTAGGTTTTCTTCTTGAGTTCAAGGAAGAAGAAGGAGAAATGATATGATAAGTCTTGAATTAAAAATAGAAAATAAAACAATACTTATCATACTTTTAACTCTAGTTAAGTGTAGAGAATTAACTTAGGTTAGTTAAAATGGTTAGGGTTAAGTATAGGATAAGAAAGAAGACTTAGTCAAAGTTTCAAGAAACTTCAACTAAATCCAAAATATGCCACCATTTATCTTTCTTTTTCCTTTTTCCAAAAAAGAATAAATAAGAAAGATAAATGAATAAACAAAAAACAAAACCCTAACCCATTCATTACCATGGTTCATTCTTTACACTTAACCAAGTTTGGCATGCATCATCAAACATGATACAAGCAAGTGCACAAAATCATATCGCATATGAAATGCGCACACCCGAGTGAGAAAATCCATTTTAAAGTGAACCGATACTAGTTAATGCAAAGTAATATATCAAATATACAATTATGCATTAAATCATTAAATCAACACTTGATTTAACGATCCGGTCATGTCGCACATAACCGACTGGTATCATCAGTAACAACTTATCGAATCAACACTTGATCCGATAACCCGGCTATAACGCATATAACCGATCAATGTCACATCGCGAGAATCGAATACAGTATCACATACCGTATTATTCTCGGTCCCGCACATATCTCATATGCGCTCCTATTTCGTTTCGCTTGAGCCAGGAAACCTCTGTGTAGGACTCTAAAGACTCGTCAGTACGCCGGTAGCAGATGATGATCATATCAAACACCCACAAGCCGCAAGCGGTCTGCTAAACGTAACGGCCACCCGGGTATTGAGCGATCTGAAGATCGACGAGCAAGCCCGCTCACACTCCAGTGAATCCGACCAGTAACACTACCGTACAATCCGGTCTGATCGTCTGATATGTCGCATATCTTGCCTAGGGGTGGTAAACGTCAGACCCCAATAGCTCGATAAGTCGTGTCGATATGAGGTCTATAACACTTCGAGAAACTACTGGTAACACTTACCAGTAAATCTCAGCAACCCTGGCCAGGGATTTCCTGTTATAGCCAATCGAACACAGCGCAACATCAACCCCCTATACCGGGAGAGACGAATCCCCTCCTATCGCTCATTGCCTCCATGTGACTCGGGACTGTACCCAAAAACCACCGTTTTGCACGCCCTCTTGGACGTGGTAAGATGGAAATCAAAGCACAGTGGGAACCACACAAGACTCTATGACGATCTCGGGTCAACAGACTACTCTGTACCAGTGTCACCAGAGAACTGCCATCTGACGTGAGGTATAATACCATCTGGGAGTTCTCGGCGAGTCCGTCCAGTGTACCCAGTCTCTACTGAGCACCCGTATATCATCTCCGATGTCAAACACCAATGGATATGGGATCATCCATCGCCCATCTGTATGGATCGAGAGGGTACACGCTAGTCTACTCTGGTATATCGATGCCCCGTCTCGATACACCCACGACTAGGGACTTTGAAGGATGTACTTATGGACTACCATGTCCCCACTAGTATGATCCGCATCATAGTCCAGGTAGTCAAGTACACATCCTAAGGGCTTTACCAACATGTAACAGAGAGACAATCAGTGTACACGTTAAGGTAAAGAGTAACCAGATAGCATACTATCATGTCGAGCAAGAAAGTCCTCCCTATATATGTCCCAGCATCCACTACAATATACATCCTATGTACAGTAATGGCCTCTAGGGCATACATATAACTAACAGATTCGGATCAATGAAAGTTAAACAAACCTATTCTGATGTTGTTGGAACACTTTTTCAAAAAGCTGTTACTGCAAAGGCGTTCTTTTTTGTTTTGCATAGAGGTATTCAGTTGGAATATCCTGCTCCTCAGTCGACGAGGCAAGGGCCGAGATCCCTTCACCGGGAGTGACCCCTTGGACAGAAGTTTGCGTCAGGGCAATAACTTCACTATAGCCGATTACTTTTGCTTTGCATCGTGGTATTCAGATGGAATATCCTGCACCTCATTCTACGGGGAAAGAGCCGAGATCCCTTCACCGGGAGTGACCTCTTTAGCAAAGGTTTTCGTCACTATATTTTTATAAAGCTATCCGTTCCTTCAGCGATATCAAGTTCATTACGTTAAAGGTTTTCGCCAGAAACCATTCGTAGCCCTCCGTCATTTCAGTTAAATATTCGGTAGTATTCAAGCTATGTATTTTGACCTCACGCCAAGGCATAGTGATTGGTAGCTGCCGGATATTTATCTGCAGCATAGTTAGATGCGTTGGTTTGGGATAGTCGTACTACTATTTTGGCCTTCGTCAAGGGTATGTACGAGTGGGTTCAAATTAACCTGGAAAATGACGGGCAGAACTTGACATGTGATTTATGATATGTTGGCCAAAGTCAAGGTCATAAAAGCATGGGGCAAAAATCCACATCGGGAGTTTCAAAAGTACTGAAACTTGCCAGATATGCGCATACCTTCTGGAGTGTGATAATGTGAGCGGATTCCGTCACGTTATCATGCGATGATAGTTGGATCCCGATTCCCACTGATGAGTTGGTTTACTCCTCGGGTGATCCCGGCTAATTCTTCTTTTAGGTTTGGGAAAGAATTTGACGTTACAGTGGGAGGTTTCCAGATTAGATAAACTGATAACCATTCTGATCTAGGTTCGAGTGCACGCTGAGTGTTTCTTTTCTCTCTCTCTTTGGCAGCGACCATTGACCCGACCCTAGACTATGACTCAGTGACCAAGTTGACCGAACCTTCTTAACACTGGCTTTTGGATTGTCAGAGTTGCAAACCTCATTGCCACTCCTACTTTTACCCTTTTCTCCAGGACACCCCGTGTTACTACGAACGTCCACTTCCATTGGACAAAACCATCATATGGTTATATATGAACTCGAAGGAATTCGAGGATGGTTTCTGGTTCTGAAGAAAACGAATAGGATTATTCAGTTGTCTTTTCTTTTTACCTTCTCTCTCAGATTGCGAGTACTCCTTGGTTTAGGAGATAGTACACCTATTACGCAAATTGGATAGTCTTCTTCCAAACCATAGGCAGGAGCCGACCGGTAGGGAATGAAGAAAACCAATTAGCTTAAAACGGTGTACAGAAGGTATTAAGTTAAGAAAAAGCAAGGGATTAGTAAGAGGGCAAAGTAAAGTGCGACTGCTATTCACGAACAAACCAAGTATTTCTTCGCCAATCCTAAATCACCTTTGTATTTCTCCAGGACACTCCGTATCACTACGAAGATCCCAGTTTATTGGATAATCCATCGTATGGTTATATACGAACTCGAAAGGAACTTGTTCCAGTTCGGGGATGGATCCTGGTTCAGGAGAAATAGGAATAAAGTACATTCAGGTGTCTTTTATCTTCACCTTCTCTCGCGTTGCGAGTGCTCCTAGGATTAGGACAGTACACCCTTTATGCTTATTGGAGAGTCTTCTTCCAAACCATAGGCTGGTGCCGAACGGTAGGGAAGGAAGAAAACCATTTGGCCTAAAGGGGTGTGCAGAAGGTAATGACTAAAGACATATAAAGGGATTTGGAGAGGTGGCAAAGAATTATACGGTTATAGTTGTGAATCTGGATGATGGAAGAGGCATTACTAAGAATACTAGGATACCCCATCGAAACATTTCAATGTTTCAGTTTCACTGTGTACTGTTAAAAGAAAACTGATTTCCCAATTAGACACTTACTCCAGGGTATGTATTTACCAGGTTGGATTCTCACATCTGTATGGTTTTACAGATGATGAGTGGGAGTAAGTTATTGGGAATTAGGTGACCATCCTCATTATATCGGGATTCGTTGTAATCGGTGATATTTGAGGAAGTCACCTGGGTTGTTTGCCAGATGGCAAATATATGGTTTTGAATATCCGTTGTTGTGCACCAATTTCAAATTGATATATCTGTACGTCTATTTTTATAGAGTGAGACATACCTTTTTGAAATTATGTCTATGACATTTACCTATACCAGTGGATGGTTAGGTAAGGAGCATTGAACAGCGGTGTAATTCTTCTTAACCATAAGTACAGTTTTCAACCTATGACACACAGTGAATGAGTCACTAGACTCAGGGGACTTATACAGAGTAATGTATATTGTCCAGTGTCCATTAGGACAGAGGGGTTGGTCCTCGTACTATATTCGGATTACTTATAATCTCTCTAGTTCTTAGACAGGTGTTTCGTAGAAACACAGGGTCCAAGTTTTGAGAAGTTATAGGTATAAGAATAA